>JAIPRM010004114.1:0-23913 GCA_025469315.1 Stegophylla sp. TES_Ste_2020 | reverse complement strand
AATTTCATCTTGAAATAAGAAATTATAACGATATTATAGGAACAATAAAACATAATATGTATATCAATAAAATTTCAGGGCGTCACAGTAATTTTTTTTACGTATGTTATAAAATTCAACTATAAAAACATAATACATAAATAACTGGCTATATATACTACACACTTGTTCATTTGTTACTGCACATTCGATATTTGCTACTACACACTGTGTGTGCTACTGCACACAATTTTAGGCCATGGTACATGGATTAAACTTAATGTAAAATGTAAAATCTAATATTAACATAAATCATCACCTAAAATATGGTAATTTAAATGTTGCTTAAAGATACATAATGAGTGGAAAGAAAATAAGTCAATGTTACGTTTATTGGTTAGTTGCATAATACGGTAAATCGGGCGTAGTTGTTAGTACGTTGGATGGAGGTATAGAATGTAACATGAGATTTTGGTAGAACGTTGCGGGACCATAAAGGACAAAAGGTTAAGGAACTCAGGACAGTCAATATCATTATAAACAACACTATATAAAAAGTACATATCAAATTTTATCCTACGTAATTCAAGGGAATTGAGAAAGAAAATATTCAAAATAAAAGCGTAAGAAGAACCATCTATGAAATTTTTTTAAATTCATCAAACATTTAGTATCTAGTCATATCGAGAATTCAAAATTTAATTAGACGAAAACTTACAAAAACAAAGCAATTCCAAAATTCTATATTTATCCAAAAGGTGGCCGTCCAATTTAGTTGAAAATTTTTCACACTTTTGTGGATAACAGTTGAACATTTCAAATATCACATCTTTTGTTTTGGGGTCATCGCTAAATCAATCAATTTTTAAGTTGTTATTGGAAATAATCCTTAAAACCATACTCATTTATTATGTCCAACGGCCCTGAGGCCTGAATGAATCTCAAATCAGTTTTTTTTTTTTTTATTTATTTTAATCTATAACAATTAGAATTTTTATAATACTGGTAAATTTTACAAAAAAAACAATTTTCTTAATCAAAATCTTTTTTAACATATTATAATTCTTAACCAGGTGGAAATTTTTTCACCAGAAGAATCGTCACGTGTTTGGCTTTTTGATTTATATACTTATGTATTGAATATTTATGATTTAGTTATGAGTAAATACATAATGTAATACATAATAATATGATATTGATCCAAAGGGGTGGGGCTAAAGCCTGTTAGTGAGTTAAGAGGTTTTAGAGGTCTACGAGGCTTTTTGATTTGCGCTTGGCAAACACACTGTAATTTTTGAATTTCCGAACGGACAAAATCGTTGCGATGACGACGTTTCAATTGTATTATTACGTCTCATATATATTTATGATTTTTTTAACTTTATTTTAGTCGTCTATTGCACGCGTGCCGTGCGACCAACGAATAATAATGCATCCGTTATCGTTCAGCATTATGCAGCGTAGCGAAAATAATGATAATAATATGTACAAACATAATATTATTCCGAATTCATTACGATACTAGCTGCTACTCGTTTATATATACAGGTACTTGAGCTGCAGGTGCACGGTACACCGGTACGAATGTTCGTACCTATTTCATAACGATGCAAATTCTCGTTAATAACGCTGCCACGTAGTCCTTTAGTTCATAGCCCTTGAATTCAAAAATTGGGTTTCTTCAAAAATTTTCAAATTTGTTCAATACCAACTGAATTATTGTTAATAACAATATATTCAAATTAATTGAATTATTAACAATTTAATATCACAGGAATTACAAAGTATCGACTTCGATGCGGAGGTGTATTCGAGATTTTTTTTTTCTGGGGAGGGAGGGGGGTTGATCAATTGCATAAATTAGTAAATAAAATTAGAATTAAGATTTTGAAGACGAACATGTTTATTTGATTGATTTAGCCTCCCAAAGAGCATTAAAGTTATGATGTTGCAAAAGATACATATGGAAACTCTTAGTAGTTTTCAAGGGGAGCTTAATAATTCCCTGCGCTCCCCTAATTACACTTGTGATAGAAGATCTGGGTTAAAAAACGTGTGAAAACCAATACAGAGTATAGAAACCAATGACGGATACATGAGAAATTGAGACAATTGTTCCCTCCCCTATTTACAAAAATAGGTTTTCTGATTATAAAAATAATAAAAATGTATGATCCTCGGTTTTTTTTCTATTTGCTTGTTTTTTTTTCTCATTATAAGTTCTTATTTGTACCACAAAAGTTGAAATAGTTTGGCTATGAATGAAAATTTCACCCCACACTTACATATATATTTTATGTTACTTTTATTTTTAGATTTTGAACGATGTTAAGAAGCTAGTATTTTTACAATGATGTTTTTCTTCTTTGTTTCCTGTAAACATTTTGTAAATACTAGATTGTACTTTAAAGAGATTATTTCTCAAATTCCTCATTTTTTTTGGAAGAGGCGAACTATTCAAAATTTGAAAAAAAAAAAGGCTCAGTAACCATTATTTTTTTCTCTTAATTTTATAAAAATTTAAACGTAAGTTGACAATAATATGAAAAATATTTTGGTGCAAGAAAATTTTGAAAATGTGAAAAAAAAAATTGGTCATGTTTTCTAACACTTTTTTTTCATAGTATTTATTAGATAACAACAACAAAGTAAAGCAAAAGACTAGAATGCAAAGTAAAGTAAATTTAAGTATTTAAAGTAAAGTAAAGTTGAATTTTGTATACAATTATATTATTATTAACAATTTTCAATTATATCTTCATCAAAACTATTTTTATTATTATTATTATATGATATTATTATTTTTCTTCTGATTTCATCACTTATTATTTTTTCCAACAACCACCATATTCCCGTAATTTATATTATTTATAATTTATTAGACAATAATTATTTAAGATTTCCAGAATTTTTGAGGGAGAAGGAGTTACTTCTAAGGAGTTTGTCACGCAGTGTCAGTAATGAATTTTGTAGTTTGATTACTATTAAAATTAACTTACACCTCATAAATTTATTGATTTGTAATTTAAATAAAGGATAAAATTCACAAACATAACTCGTAATATTTTATTTGTTTGATATATTTGATACATAATTGACAAAATGTTTGATTTTAAATTTCGCCATGTCAACACATGAATCAAGTGAGTGTGAAAACGCGTTGGCCGCACAGGATGCATATTAATCGACACTCAACAGTCCTATTTATGGCTAACGTGGGGACACGTGTGATAGTTTACCGCGTCCGGTTCTTCGTCTATGTGGGTGAACTTTTCGTCTAGTTATTCGATTTATGCAATTTTATCATTGACCCAATTTAATTTTATGTCAAGCTTATAACATTGATTTCTCCTAAAAAACAAAATGCCACACATATTTTGCACTATGGGTATTCTTTACTCTTAGCCGACGGTATACTCATAGTGGGGGAGTTCAATTTTAAAGAATGTATAAATCATTTCTCTTCGATAAAACAATTTTGTCTGGAGCTAAAATTAATTATAAACAACAATAATTGTCAATTTCTTATTGAGTTTGTTTAACACTAATTGTCACAAATTTACATTCTACCCTCGACTCGTCTATAATTAGGTATTGTCAACATTTTAAGGATATAAGCAATAGTCTGAAGTACGTAATAATAGAATAATATTTAAATTCTCTTTAAATACAAAATTTTGGAAAACCCTTCATATATAAGAATTCCTCAAGATGTCATATGAATCACTACAGTAGTTTTAGAAGTGTGTCGATCCTGAAATCAATGGCTTACGCGCATTCAGATTGTGTTCTCAAACCAATTCAAATTCAAATGTTAAATATTTATGCTTGTAGCGATTGTGCTCATATGTATTAGTACCTTGAAAGATTCTATGGGTTACCTTTTAAAAATATTGTAATATTTACCCCTTACCTCATTTGACCCTTAAGTGTTCAATTTAAAAACGTGACATTAAGTATTTCATAATAGTAAGTATGACAAGTTTAATATATATATTTATATTCTAAGCAAGTCTCTAAATCAGTAAAATCGAAATGAGTGACCAAATTTGTATGCTATATAATGGCTTCAATGTTAAAGGCTAGGAAATTAATTAAAAAAAATCTTAAAAATTAAATAATGTTTTTATCTTATTTGCATACTTCCAAAAATTACGACGAAGAAATTACGTTTTTAATAACCTCTTTCACCCCTTTTAAACCCCTTAGAGGTTGAATTTAGGTAAGTTCTTTCCTTGTGGATCTCTTTATCATAAATTGAAACTACTGATCAAATTGCATATACTAATAGCTTTAGCGTTCGAATAGACAATGACGAATCAAGTTATTTTATATATAATATACATATAATAGATAAAATTGTTTCTTATGACCCAATACCTAATACTCATTATATTTACCGATTTCGTTTTCGAAATCGATCCAAACAAAATTATTTGTCAGACGTAGAAACGAAGACGAGAAACACGTAAATGAATTACGTGTTGATATTATTATTATTATTATTATGCTCAGTTTTCATTGGTTCGCCACGTTCTTATTTCTTGTAAAATATTTTCATTCGTTTGTAAAATATAATTTATATTGCATAATAAACTTCATGTACATATTATAGCAATAAGAAAGTGGAGCAACAAACCCTTCGCCCCGCCCGTCTGCTCGTTCCAAAAACACTTACAATACAATGCGAAATTATAATATTATTGGAGAGGTATTCGTACAATAATATGCAAATTAAATTATCGATCGTTTTCGCATAATAATAATTATGCCAATTTATTTACCTATCATTATATTTTCGGAGAAACCGACGTTCCAGTACCAGTTAACACTATTGGTGTTTACTATTGATGTTTGTACGTTGAAATTTTGATGATTACAGGTATTAGAACTTGCCAGTGAAATGGAATCGACCGATCGCGAATATAACATATTAATAATTAACTGGAAAGTGTTCTGTGCTTAACGCAAAGTACGAACCGCTACAGCTGCTAGTATTGTCATAAAATATACGAAATACAATCGCTGATTGGCTTAATCCAAGACAATCGTCGAAGTCCGTTTGGGCAACGTCGTATTATTTTTTATTAAACACTAAAATCGGTTTCAACTTAAAGTAATTGTTTCCTATTTACATCACTCAAGTCGTTTTAATTTTGCTGTGGATAATTTAAAAACTATAGAGATTAGTACCCCAGTGAATGAAATATTAGGATCTAACAAACTTAAGTACTATGATGTTATTTTTTTTTTTTTTTTTCAATTTTAAAATAATTTGACTTTTATGGCTTTTGAGTTTTCATTTATGTGAATATTAAATTAATAATTATGACGTTTATTTTTTTCTACCTATCAAACTACTTTTTACCTAGTATGTGTAACATTTCCAGTAGATTTACAATCCAAAAAATTCCATCTAAGAATTCATTATTCGAAATTCCGGTTAACGTTTCCAATCATAAGCAAAAACTACAGAAAATTCGACCGAGAACGTTGAAACTCCGAAAACCAAATTTTCGTGATATCGATTTTAATTAGTTAGTCGCAACTCAAAAATAAAAATAGTCCTGTAAACTAAATCATTTTCACTAGCTGTTATCAAAAGTACCGTAATACAGGTTTTTGAATTAAAAAAAAAAAAAAAACAATTAAATTATGTTTCGAAATATGATATTTGCTAATCTGTAGCAATATTGTACTCTCTACCCTATATAATATATATTATTGTACATACATATACTTATGGTAATTTCGTTCGTTCTCACAATAAAGTATTATTATAAATTATTATAAAAATGCATTAAAAAAAGTTGCAATGTCCGTTTAATTTATTTATAAAATAACAATCATAAAAAAGGAAAAAAGAAAAACGATAAACATCATTGTAAAAAACACTGGCTTCTTCATTCCACTCGGAATTTCTTTCGTTTTATCTGTTACAATAATATTATTATTCAACACGTTGCAACGGCGGCACAACGTGTACCACCGGTGTATACAAATATTATGAATCGATTGCGTTTCACAATATTTACGTAATTATTAAAACTACAATGCCGTCGATTGTACGAAATATCGTCGTGCACACTAATCTCGCGCGTTTCTCGCCGAGTAAATCGCGATAATGGCGAATTCGATCGAAAAAAAAACAAAAATAGCATATTAACGCGCATATTAATAGCAGCAGTCGTGGGTAAACGCGTTAGACTAACTGTATATACAGTACACACACACACACACACATACTTCTCACTTAGGTATCGCGTCCGTAAAGCCGTCGCGTCCGGTTCGAAATTAAAATAAATCACGTCGAACGAGTCTACAGCAGCGCAGGATATTATGGTAGCGTCGTCGTGGTAGTGGGCCCCTACGCGAGAGAAATAAATTAGGGACGTATTATAATAATATAATATCATTCAATAGTCGTAATAATAATAATAATAATAATAATTATAATAATATGCGTGCGCGCGTTTGTGTATACGGAAACGTCGGTACGCCAATTTTCAAAAGCCATAAAAAAAAAAAAAAAAATGAAAAAAAGACAATACCCCGATTTAAATGAAATATTATCGGTTCGTTTTTATTCCTACGCCAGCAGTTTTGTTCAGTTATTCGTAAATTGATTGATATTTTTATACAATAATAATATATATATATATATATCGTTTGTGCGCGTACGACAAAAGGACGGGGGTTGGCGTGGGGTATTACCATAATTATTTTTCAAGTATCCTCCTGACCCCTCGTCGTCCGCCGCCGCCGCCGCCGATGGCGTTGTCGTATTGTATTGCATTATGGCGCTCTGCGCTGCCGGACAATAGCCAAAATATCACACGCACACACTTGTCGGGAAACAAAAAAAAAAAAAAATTATTTATACATTAATATATATATATATATATATATGACTTCACAGTGGAGGGATTTCGAATGCGCCCCACCATCCCTCGGTGTCCGTCATCGGTGATCTCGCGGTCGTGTAACAATGCCTTCGCGCGAACAATAATTTGTGCCGGGGAGAGGACGTGAAATAAAATTAAAAAAAAAAAAAAAAAAACGGGAACAATTCGACGTTCGCGTTCAAAAACGTTCTGCAAGCGAAATTAAATATGGTAATTTGCGTTTCCTCGCATTTTTTTTTGCCACTCCCCGTTTTCACGGCCCATTTACAACGAGAATGTGCATTAAGAGAGCGTATCAAAGGTTTTTTTTTCTTTTAATTTATGCGACACGGTGCGAACGTCTTACGTCGCGACCGACGTTTACTGTGAAGGCTGACAGCTCACCCGAACGACCCCCGAAAAATAACCGTCCACCACCCTCGAGGGTGGGCTCCCCCCCACGGAGTTGATTTTTACGAATTTCGACACGACGAAATCGCGTTCAAAAGCAGCTATTGTGTGTGTGTGTGTATTTCATGTTATAAGTATATATACTCTTATCAGGTTAGGTTGACAATGATGAGACCAGGCAAAGTGTGAAAAAATTGAAAAGAAAATAAATAATGAAACCGAAAGCTTTTTTATTAGTACCTATTGTGCATAATATTATATTATTATTTGTTACTTATCGTTTAAAAAAAAAAAAAAAAAAAAAAACACAAAGGTATTTACTATTATGATACTATGAGAATAACTCGGCATAAATACCGTTCGATAATGTACAACAAATAATAATTACTGTAGTAATATTTTCACCGCGTGTTTATTCATACGTTTTAATTGTGTGAAACTATAGAAAAACGTATAGGTCCGAATGCCACGACTGAAAATGATAATAATAATTACGATAATGATGTGATACATAAATCTCTATTACAACTTACACGCATATATAATTATTTTGTTCGGTAACTTTGCATTGTGTGTCGCGATTATGTTATACAATATATAGCTTTGTGTTTTCCACGCGTTATAGATGTGAAATTGATTGTTAAATGGGAATTTTTTTTTTTCTCAGAGAGCCAAATGTCGCACACAGAGTTGCTGGACCCATGCAAAAAGTACAGTGTACGGTGGATATAAGGAACAAACCCCAGTGTAAAACTGAATCCTCGCCTTATTGCGGAAAATTTCAATTGACTCAGTTTAAATGCATGAAATACTCGAGAAAGCGACTTCTCTTAGACGGAACGTCTACAAAACATCAACGAAATTCATTTGTTTTGATTGTACTTGATATACATTTGGAAATAAAGTAATTTAAACCCTCACATAATCTTTGATGACGATAATTTAGTAGATTTTAAAACTGATATCACATATTATTTAGAAAAATTATTAAAGTATTAAGCCTAGAGTGACCATACATCCTGTTTTATACAGGATTGTCCTTTATTTCGGCTCTGTGTGTCCTGCTGTCCTGACAAACTTCTCTCAGGACGCTTTTTGTCCCTTTAATTTCAAGTCTGTCCCATTTAAATCCCGTTTTTTGACTTGCTGTTGATTTAAAATGTTTGAAATTTTTGAAACGAAATAATTGAATAAAATAATGTAAGAATCTAGGAATCTTTTGGATACCATTAGATTGATTATAATCGTAAAATGAATCAACAAGTTTTTTTTAGAAAATAAAGTATACAATATGCGTGAATAAAGGATTTGAAGAAATTTTAAAAAGTATCAATTTAGTTTCATTATGTTATTTAATGTTTTCCAAAACAATGTTTTTATGTGTGTTTAAATTTAATCTATAATAGGTAGTTTAAAAATTATGCTTTTGTCACGATTCAAAAACATAAATATATAATGTAGTAATTAATACTTATTTATTTAAAAATATTATGAAAAATGTTTTTGTCCTGTATTTTGTTTTCTTAAACATGGTCACCCTTATTTAGCTACAATTTCAAATTCAGTGCCATGAGAATTAACAACTAAAAGCCTACGTTTATGTGCTTAACATGCTACACTTAGTCACAAAAAGCAGTAAAATATTACAAGTAATTTTTTTAATTATAATAATGGTAATATATTTGTTGTTGTTTTTTTTATAATTATTTGATTACATTTTTCGGTACTGTACACAGAAAACATTTAAATATTATTTGTTGCATTATAATAATAAAGTATAAATTTACGTGGTATGAAATATTTACATTAAGAGCTCCTTAGCCTCCCTTCTGTGTACACCCACTGAACACACCCATTAAGAGTATCCAACCCGAGGACGGGAGAATATTATGCGAAGTACGTTCCGCTTTATTTTCACTTGCTGCTGGTTACGCGTCGTCGACGAACGTAATGTTAATCATCGTGATGTTTTATTCGGAGTTATACTCGTTCATGTTTCCGAGGCAATAGTAATTAGTGTGAATCATTATTACATTTTACTTCGACGTGAGATTAGCCTGCTGTTGTTTTGCTAAAACCAAATAAATAAACAGTTTTTTTTTTCCGTTTCGAGCACTAACCTTCGGTAAACAAACAAACCTACATTTTAAATAGGCACGTCTTTAATAATTATACACACGCGGTTTTAATTATATCGATTCTATATACGTATCTTGTGTGTGTGTGTGTGTGTGTGTGTGTGTACCGTGTAAAATCGAATCTAAAGGTGAATTGAATGTCATAAAAGAAATTACAATAATTATTATTGATAGTTCGTACTACTTGTTTTCGTGTCATTGTTGACTTAACGATGTATTACGTCGTCGTCGTCGTCGTCGTCGTGCCCCGTAATCATTAACGCGCCTCTAATCCTTTTTACGGGAAGCGACTTTAATACATTATTATTATTGTTATTATCCATTATGCGCGTACAATAATTTATATATCCCAGGCTTTGCCACCGCTCCGACGACGTCGTGGTTACAATACGTTAGTATAATACGATGTCTACGATAAAAATTACACGGAAGCGTTAAATAGTAGTTAAAACGGTTTGTGTTCGATGGAAACGACTGCAGTATAATAATAATAATAATAATAATAATAATAATAATACGCTTTTTTTGAATAATTACCTCATTAACGTTGTTCAATCGCTTTAACGTTTACGTGAATAATATTATATTTTATTATTTCATTATTTATTTAACGCTTATTATTTACTCTGAAACATTAATCAGCTCACGTGTAATTCGTGTACACAAGTTCCACGTATTTATTATAATATTATTATTATGTATTGTATTCCGTGTACAATATGATAATGTCACTGATATTTTAATACGGTTTAATTAGAGCTTTTTTTACGAGCTCTAATAATATATCTCCGTATACATAACAATATATTATCATTAACGTTATTATTGTGCATGCACAGTCGTGTATTTATGGATATTGTGTTTTTCAAATTTTTAATCGATGGCCAGTGTACAATATATTATCACCGACTGTAATCGTATTCATAAAACTATATGCGCAATGAATTATTGTACCTTATTTGTTTAAAGTTACAACTACTGCTCAAACGACAGTTAATCTAAATAATGGCAGATTTATTACACTTAGTGTTATGTAAAATACAAAATTCATCATTTACCAATCAAATTGTAAAGAGTCACTGAGTGCAATTATTATAAATAATTAAGTAGGTAATAATAATGTAGAAATTTGGAAGTTAAGGTAATTACTACAGTAATATTATATTCAGAGAATATAGTAATTTTTTTCATTTAATTTATATAATGGTATAAAAATTGTTCAAAAGTTATTCATCACAGGAACTGTGTTCACCAGATACGAGCATTAGCTCAGTTGGTCTACGTATCAGTTTTTATTATCATTATCATAATCATTTAACCATGTTAATGAATTATGCTGAACAAATAAATTATTTACACGAGTGATGAAATGGCTATGGATTATTCTGTTATTAAATAACAATTGTTAAACATATTTTAAATGTAAAACTGACATTTATTGTTGGGTAAAATTAACCAAAGTTCCGTTCAGAATCCTTCTGTCGATGAAATAATTAAACTTTTTTTTAAAACATAACACGCCCATCAAAAGTTTCCAGCGGCCTAGGAGTGAATAATAATCATGGTACGGAAGAACGTCTCGCTTTTTTGTGGTATTGTTTGCTGAAAATGTTTAGTTTTATAGACATTTTGTATGGAAATGTTTTATTTTCAAAGCTTAATGTATATAATATGTATACTACGGCGTACCCTGACACCAGTCCTCGGCTATGCCAGTGAAAAATAAATGCCAAAAACGCTAATGCCATCACGAGGAGGGAGCAGTTCGCTAATTTTACTTCCGGCCGAACGTGATTAGTAGACGTACAATTTATTTGAAACACCTGCACGGAAAAAACTACACGGGCAGGTAATTATCGCGCACAAAACACGTATTGTAACTGGGGTTCGACGAGGGTCGTTTGTGTGTATCACTTAATATGCAATCCCACCACACGCACGCACACACACACACACACACACACACACACACACACACACACACACACACACACATCACCGCGTTCATTTGGTCGTATTCCGTTTTGGTAATTTTGACTTTTAGATTGTGAGCGAAGCGTAGTGTTTTTATAATGATATTTATTTTTTTTATAGCATGTTCGGGTACAAGACCCTAAAATTACATTAAAACCATAGTACGCTTTCCTATACCAGACCAAAAAAGAAGCTTACACAATTAACATACGAATATCGAACGAGTTACTTGATACGTTTAAACGAAATTGATCACCCCCGATGGTAAAAATTTCCCAGACACAATAATTGTGCATTCAGATCATTAGCGTAGTAAACTCAAATAACTTGGTTTTGAGGTAATCGAGTTCAGAAATGTTTCATTATGGCTAATGCAATTCAATACATTATCGTATTATTTAGTTTTCTTATTGTATTTGCACTGAAATAAACAAGTGCATCGTATAGAACGACGTTTTTATCATAAACAAATAATACGTGTAACTCGGTATCGACATTTTTGAATTGCTATACTAATTTTCTGATGGTATGAATTGTTTTGAATGCCTATTACGCGTTTTAGATTCTAAATGAAATGAAGAAGCTAGTGTTTTTACAATGATGTTTATTTATTTATTTATTTTTTTTTTCTGTGTAAAATTTTTCGCATGGAAATACTTGTCCAAAAGTTTCGATCAATAACTTTTTTAAACCCGATTCGCCTCTAGATTGTACTTTAAAGAGGTAATTTTTTGAATTTCTCAATTCTTCAATGTTTTTTTGGAAAAAACTACCCAAAATTTGACAAAAACGACTCAAAAACCATCATTTTTTGATTAGAATTTTATGAAAATTTAAAAATAGATAGAAAATCCTATAAAAAAGATTTTGGCGCAAGAAAACTTTGAAAATGTGAAAAAAAAATTTGGACATTTTTCGAACATTTTTTTTTTTCTTATATTATTAACTTCCTTTGTTTAGAATCGTTTTACTGAAAAAATGATTTATCGTTTCTTTAAAATTTAATACGCCCGTCAAGAGAATACCACCCGTCGTGCGAAGTACACCCATCGTGCGAAGTATGCCGGCTCTTTTTTATTGAACTGATTAGCCGATATAAATCGTTAACGACCTTATCACAATGAAAGTGGAGTTGCAGAAAATTTTTGGATTATACGTCCTCGTGACTTGTGAGTATATTAAAATGTTTTGAGTATTTAAGTAATTTAGTAAAGGGTCATGTTTTAAGCTTTAAAAATAGAATCTGATTAGAGGCTCTTATGATACGGTGACCAGACTTCCTGTCTTTTGCACGTTTGTACACCAAATATTGAAATAATTTAGGAAAGCTTTTGAGAATTTTTGAAAAAGTACAATCTTCAGAAATATAGTGATTCAAAAAGTTTCTGTTCAGAACTTATCTACAAGTATTTCTATACGAAAATATGGTCACAGAAATAAAAAAAAAAAAATAATAATAAACATCATTATAAAACAATACATTTTTCAATCCACTCACAACCTAAAAATCCTCGTGTGTCTTGTCGTGAGCACTCTGGTTTTGGAGTCTGATCACTCCGACTGTCGATAGAAACTCGAAAAATCAATGAAACTAATATAGTTTCATGGCAATAATTATATATATATTATATGTTTTTCGCTCGGATGAATCGCGACCGGCGACTAGCAAAAAAGAAAAATGATATCTGCGCTGTCGGCGTCGTCGCATAATATATACGCGGCCAATAATAATAATTAAGTGGAATGCCAGCGGCGGATACTCGTGTCGCCTTTGTGTGAGCATAAAAAAAAAAAAAAAAAATTGAAATCCGACTCCGCGCGGGTATTTGCAATGGCAGTATCAAAAATGTTGTACAATAGCGGTCCGGTAGGCGCCACGGTCAGCAGAATCGACCATGTTTGTGTGTGTGTGTTTTATATCAAATAATTAAGAAACAGGAGGAGGTTTAGAAAAAAAAAAAAAATAATAATAATAATAATAATAATAAACGAATAAAAACGTACACAATAAAGTAAATTACTCTGACGACGATTTATGCGTTACACAATAGTCGTCGTCGTTGTCGTTGTATTATTATTATTATTATTGTTTCGTACAACGCGTAGCGCACAAAAAATCGGGCTGCTTAAAATATTATACAGGGTGATCATGGAAAAACGTTACAAACTCCTAGATTTAACGCTTGACAACGTGGCAAAGTCTCCCACACTAACCCTAGTTCGATTCTGGTTCGAGAAAAAGCATTTGAATTCAATTTCTCTCCTATAAATAATAATTAACGATCTACGAGCATACACTGTTACACTGGGGTGACCATACGTCCTGTTTTATACGGGATTGTCCTTTATTTCGGCTCTGCGTCCCGTTGTCCTGATAAACTTCTCTCAGGACGTTTTTTCTCCCGTAATTTCAAGTCTGTCCCATATTAATCCCGTTTTTTGACTTACTGTTGATTTAAAATTTTTGAAATTTTTGAAATGAAATTATAGAATAAAATAATGTAAGAATCTAGAAATATTGTGGATACCATTAAATAAATTATAATAGTAAAATGAATTTACAAGTTTTTTTTAGAAAGTAAAGTATACAATATACAGGAATAAAGGATTTGAAGAAAGTTTAAAAAGTATCGATTTAGTTTAATTATGTTATTTTATATTTTTCAAAATAATATTTTTATGTGTTTAAATTTAATCTACAATAGGTAGTTTAAAAATTATACTTTTTCACGATTCAAAAACATAAAATATTTATAATATATGTAATAAATACTTATTTATTTAAAAATATTATGAAAAATATTTTCGTCCTGTATTTTATTTTCTTAAATATGGTCACCGTCTTAGTTTTTCTCTCAGTCTCTGATATTTCCAAAGATTTTTCTTACGAATAAAAAACGAATTTTATCGAAAAAACTATAAAATTGAATCGTCTACAGCAGCGTTTCTCAACCTGGGGGTCGTGACCCACATGAGATTATGCTTGAGTAATTAATCCATCGTAAAAAAAGATCAAAAGTTGGCAAAGTTGTCAAATGCATAACAATAATGATTGATTTTTGTTAAAACAATCAAATGCACAAAAGAATAAAGCCGATTTCGGTGTAAGGTTTAAAACTAATATCCAATCATGGCCGAAGATAAAATACTTTAAAAAGTTTCATTCTATTTTCGATTACATACATTATGTGTGAAATGTAATACAAATTTAAATCGGAAACCGACTGGAAGCTCAAATGACAAAATAAATGATTTCAATAGAAAACAACCTGAAATGATGTTACGACATAAAGTTTTTCAGAATCGTATAGCCAATTTGGTGGAGGGGCGGGGATGAGTCGCTATAATAAAACATTTAGAAACACATTGGCTCAACAATTCGCTTACTATGGCGTTCGTGGGAAAAAGGTCAAGTGGGAGGGATCACCCTGTATGACAACAACAATAATAATAATAATAATAATAATTAAGCATACAAATGTAATGACTGTACATTAAAAAACGTGCGATATAAAAAGCTGGTTAATTTATTTATTTTTTTCTACGTCGACGCTATTCGGCTTGGCGGCCGCTGCGTACTCGTCCGGAATAAATAATATTTTACGCGCATACGACTACGCGGGTGTTCAGTATAAACTTCAAAAGGGGGTCGAATTGTTATGAATGTTATTCGGCAGTAGCAGCGGTCTCGTGTAGCTCGACGGAATGATATTTATGCTGTGGTCGTCGTCGTCGTCGTCTTGTTCGTAATAATATTACGTTTAATACATGTTTGAATACAACTTTTATCGTACACTTATGCCGTCCGCCCGGGATTTACTCGGCCTCTTTACGTAACACGGGTCCCCCAGCTAAACCCTCCCCTCTCGACCTCGTGTATACGTCCCCGCGGTCAGCAGCGCATCCCTTTACACGTATACGAAATAATATTAAATTAGATTACACCCCGCGCATATTATATTATGCATACGTATGACGTACGCACACCACGTTGTTGTTGTTATTCTACATTGTTGTTCCGGATCGTAACGTTACAAACTTCGTCAATGACCTCGTATTATGTTCAAAATACAGCGAGTGAAATAGAAAACTATATTTTTTTTTTTTTTTTGCGTTTTGCAAAAAAAGGGAACTTGGAATTTCATCCGCTGTCTCGTTGAATACTGTGAATTTAATTCTAACAAAAATACAATTTCCATGAGCTCTCTCTCTCTCTCTCTCTCTCTCATTCCTCTAAATCCAAATATTGTTCATCTATTTTTGATATTTTCGACCCTGGCTGTCCGAGATGTTGCTATAAAACTTAATGGTCTCAGTAGTTTGTGCTGTTAAGTGAAAATTTTCTTTTTAGAAATTTCACGAAAAGATTTCATAATAAAAATAAATCATTGTTAAGTTTTTTGTTAATTTTTTCTTTGCTCCACTCAGAATCTAATAATTTTCCTTCTTTTCGGGTACACAGCACACCCCACTGTGCCGTGTCCTTCTCACATACCCGTTAGAGGTCCTTACACGACTTGGAACGTGCGGTTTATATCTAGGTACCACGTGCAGCAATACTTAACCAATAATTTTGGAAACCCCTCCTGACCCAAACGGTTATCATCGAGTCCGACAATAATAATAATAATAATAATAATAACTAGGGAACGGATGTTGTTGCATTCACAACTTTTCTTCTACCTTTCCAATTATTTATTGCTAAGTAAGTTTCAAATACGTTTCATGTAAGTACGAGTTCAAATCTAAAAGTTTTAAGAGCCAAATTTTTGCAAATTTTGGATTTTTTTCAATTTTATTGCGATTTTGTTGATTTTACTCATTTATACAACTGTTTTAGCTATTATCGTAATTTTATTCGACTGTCGTATAGATAAGATCGGTTATAAACATCAGCCAATTTAGTATTTATTCACTCGAACTACGGATTTTTGCCGGACGCGATTTTAAAATTAGAAAATTATGGACTTCCGATAGTTAAAGTTATTGGAATAGTTAAAAATGTTCAAAATAAATTATTAGACAAAATATTTTGTGAAATCGGAATTTTAGTCCATAAAAAAATCAAAAAAAAAAAATTATTGAAAAGAATACCGGATTTGAAACCATTATTAAAATAAATGATATAATATTCACTGGACAAGGAAAATGTTACGATGGTTGATCAGAAGACTGGACAGTAAGCGATTTAACTTATTCCAACGTAGAACGAAGTTTTTCGAAATATAAGAACTTATTGGCGTTCGAATTCGAAAATTTAAAACAAAAACTTATAGTCCAATGCAATGATGTTGAAAATTTAAACATTTTTAACATAATGAAATATTTAATATGTTAAGCATACGAATATAGATTATTGTTATTATAAAATGTAAATTCTTTTTTTTTTCTGGTAGAATTAAAATAAAACATCTATAAATTATAACGAAACGTTTTAGTGCAATACTGCAATCAATTTCACTAGTTGTTTACTACCCTAATAATAATAATTAGGGCCCAGATTTAAATGCACTAAAAATTATCGAAAATGCTCTAAAAAATAATCAAAAATACTCTTAAAAAATGTATTTTCTCTTGAAAATGCCCTTAAAAAATGAATTTTATTGCGAAAATGCACTGAAAATATACATTTTAATATTTCAATTTATTTTACTATTTGCGTCTGTCGAGTTGAGGTGACCGTAAGTAAAGATGAGATTTAAACTTTATAGGTACCAATTACAGAGAGATTTGTAGATATTATAAAGGAAAAAACCGAAAAACATGAAAAACAATATTTTTAAATAGGTAGCTAAATTTTAATTATTATCTTGTATAATGTACAGATATTATAAATTAAAATTGTAGGCTTATTGTTCAAATATGCATTAAAACGAATAAAAAGACTGAAAATGCTAGAATATGCCTTAAAAATGAAAAAAAACATCGAAATATGCGAAATAAAAATTTCAGTTTTGAGTTCTCTGTCATATGAAACAAATTTTGTAGCTGGAAAGCATTTCCTACGATCATTCAAAAAAATATGCATTTTGCATTGAAATCCGGGCCTTAATAATAATAATAATAATAATAATATTGCAGTGGCATCGATTTGGCGCGTGCTCATCATAATATAATATAATATATTATAATGTGCGCGATTTAGTGGCCGAAATGGAAACGTCACGTCCCGTCATTAAAATTTCATACGCGCATTCAACGCGTATAATTTATGTTAAATTATTTAAATTCCGGTTGAATCCCGTAATATGTATAAAGTCGTGTTCCGATAAAACGTTTCGAAAACATTAGGTACACTATATTTTAGAGATACAGAGTTAGACGAGTAAAAAAAAAATCTTATTCAAATATCGCTCGGTCACGTTTGGATTTTGCGCTTTTGACGTTGGAAACAATATAATAACATCATATATCTATTACAAATACGTACGAGCGTAGACGACGTGTTATGTTACACACATCTCTTTGTTATAAATCCCGACGAAATTAATTACGTTATTATTATGCGAGGCTGCGCGTCGCACGTATAAACGGATAAATAAAAGGATAAAGCGGACACACAAGGGGTGACATGGCCCGCGCGTGATATTTTTATGATTAAATTAAACGGTCACGATATTATATTGTTATTATAACGACTCCTTTATTTGAAACGCGCGTAGGTTGTACGGGATTTTATCACTTCGGATTGATGAATATTATTTTGACACGTCATTATCAAATCGTTTTTCACTATCACTATCATTATCATTATTTTTTTTTAAACACATTCGGCGAGCGCTTAATTTTTCCAATCGAATAATACTAATATTACAATCACACACACACACACACACACACACACACATTATACTGTTATGTTTGTATATTATAATATTTTATTTCATTTATGGAGTGATTTTCAATCGTGCTCGTGCCGTTTTCGATTCGGAATCGAGTATAAATTTGTTATTTTTCATATTATTCTCAGTGTCATTTAGTTATTGGTATCAAACAACTTTTGAATCTAATTGCGAATAAAAATATTATTATGTTATAATATTCGAATACGGCTATTTCTTGATTAAAAGACATTACATTTTTTTAATTTAAGTTACAAAAAAAACCATTCATTTTGAAAATGCACAGTTTACTGTATAATCTGTATTATATACTATGAATAAATAAAATATTTTATAATAAATAATTTCATGTAAAATATATATCCCTATCAGTGTTTTCAGAAATCAGTAAATTAGCAATTTGTCAATAAAAAATAAGTTAGCCTGTGTAGTCACATGTAAATGTAGATTATTTTTTTTTTTTGTTTTGAAAATGGATTGTCGCGAAATATAATATAATATACCAAATGAGAAAAACGGAATAGACCTCAATTAATCATGATATGGAGGAAATCTCTTGTTTGGAGTAAAATCTTCATAGGTAATCGTAGAAACCAAAAATCTGCATAGGATAAATAATATTATATCTCTTCTCTCCTGGAAAAAAAGCCACTACGTGACAGACGTCCTGTAAGCTTTTCGACTAACGTTTTAGTGAATGATACTTATTGTAACGCGCCGTAAATCGATTGTTTGAACAGAACAAATAAAACCTGTATTATATTATATAGGTAACAGGCCAACACTACCGGTTCAGGCCGCGTATTGAATGCGAACACAATAGGACGCAGTGCGCGGGTTATGGTCAGTTGAAAATGAAAATAATTATCGTGTCCGAAACGAATAAAGTCGATTTAATTCTTGTATTATTATTATTATTATTGAATACGTATAGAAGAGATAAAAAACCGTGACTGGCCGCTGCACACGTGTGGTCTGACGATAATATGTGATTATGGATTTTGAACATCTACGTACCTAGTATACAATTATTATATTCGGTGCGATTGATAATAATAATGTTTATAATACACTCCGGTTGACGCGACGTAATTAGGTGTTTGTAACGAGTACAAGAGTCGTTATTCTACAATCATATTTACACACTTAGATCAGGTTATATAATAACAATAATAATAATATGTGCGTACACTCGATGTGTTATAATTTGCGTTTGAATTGATTTTCTCTTACTATTAAAACAGTATTTATGTGTTATCGTGCACGGTTATTCGTTTTACATTCAGAATGGACCGAAGAAGCTGGTATTTTTAAATGACTTTTTTTTGAACTTTTATATGTGCACTTGTTTTCGTATGGAAACATGATTTCTTTTGGAAATAAATGTCCAAAAATTTCATCCAGAAACTTTTAAAATCAGAAATCAACTCTTAACGGTACTTTTGAAAGTCATTTTTCGAAATTCTCAATAGTTTTTCCAAAATTAGGGGGAAAAGCTACCAAAAATTTTACATTTTTATCCTAACTCTATGGTAATTTAAACATAGATAGAAAATTATGTAAAAATATTTTGTGGAAGAAAATGAATTATATGTGAATTTTTTTCCGGTTCTCAGAGGTATATAAAACTGGCTGGGTAAAATACACATTATAATAATAAACTTTATAATTTTTAAGTAAAATTGTCTCACATAAACTGAAGCTCAATATCGTTTTATTGAATAGCCGATTTATCGTTTCTATAAAAATTAACACGTCCACCAAGTCTCACCCGAGGAGCGAAAAATACCCATGGTGCGAACTATACTCGGTTTTTTTTTATGTGTTTTTTTTTTATATGATTTAAAGTGGCTCCATAGATCCCGTAAATTAAAATATGTATTCGAAACAAGGCTCGAATAACACGAACAGAAAATTATTTTAACGGTTTAAACGTTATTTAATTTTTACGTTTAAAATCATTACGAAATCAAATATTTTAACTTTTTACGTTTAATGTGATTGTAATTTTAAACAGTTATTTATTTTTATTACAGATATTACGATATAATATTATATTGTAAAAAATGGACGAAAATGAATAATAACATTTTATTATCTCTTTTTACATATTCTTTTCTATGCTTATTAAATTTAAAATGAATGGCATCACGCGTGATTTCCGGAATACAAAAAAAAAAATCGAAGCATTTAGCTGACTTTAATGTGTCCATTTTTTTGTACCACGTCTCAGTCAATCGACATTCTAGGAACTGCGACGGCATAGTTTCAATTTTTCTGCTGTGCAAGCAAGTGTTCGTGAATCGATTCCAGTGTTTTCTCACCATGTTTGCCATCCTCCGTAATCTGTATTTTAATAAAAGACGGCCGACTGTAGATGTGAGATTATGTGGAAAACACGACTACGAAGACACTTTGAAATTTTTATTTCGTTTAAAACTAAGATAACGACAGGCTAACCCGCATCTACTGCATCATATATAATATTCATACGTATCGTTGAATGTTTATTAAAAAAAACGGATATACCGATTCTGACCATGGGCATTCTTTGTTCCCCGAGTGGGAGGAAGTGGAGAAAAATTCCACGGAGGACTCTTAACTCCGAAAAAACTCTGAGAGCTTCATATTATATTATATTATATAACGATTATAATATTTAAATTCAGAGAGCCAAGTACCCGATTTTCGACGAAACTTCGGTAAATATTTTATTCCGATGAAAACCATTTGAATTGTTATTATTTTTTATAGCATTTTCGTAGCCAACAGCACACCCCTCCCCTTTTTTAATATTTGGTTGCGGAGTTATAGATCATACAATGTACCTAATATAATAAAGTTAAAATTACCTGTATCGAATCGATTTTATGGTATTTCGTTCATGCGTGGAAAAAATCTAAGTATAACTTATACCTACCCGCTCATTTATTCATCAACAAACAAAACATATTTTATGAAAACTGTATAATTAAATTTTATCACTAACACATTATTTATTAGAACTTTAAACGAAGGCATTGTTCCAAATTTAAGCGTTCCAACGACCAACCAGAGAAAATTGTTGAGGACAATTTCAAATCGCTATTAAAGGGAGGAAATTTGAGTCCTCTAGTGTCCACCTACACGTTAGTCCCTGAAATTGGTGGGTGATATAAATTTTAAAGAAATTAAAAAAAATAATATTCCGCCATCAAAACCACAAGTCTAATATTTAACGAGGAAAATAAATCTACAATGCATCTTAGATTAACGGCCGTCCGAGCCGTAATTTTAAAATTTAAACGATTGTAAAAAAAATATTCTTTGGGTGAATTTACATTGAAAATTACCACGCGAAAAAAAACACGTGAGGAATCTTTTAGGTGCGAAATTTAAGTTTTAAAATTTTTATTTTTATGGTTTAAAAAATCATTATTATGCATTAAAATAACAGTTTCTTGTTAATCCTAACTTTGAACGTTAATAGTTATAAGAAAAAAGCTGATTTACGATTCACGAGATTTTTTCCATGTTTTTTTGAAATATATCCCAGTCAAGTTATATTTTATACAAAATTTTGTATTTATCTCATTTTGTATTAAGTTAAATTTTTTTTCATTTGCATAACAAATATACACTATAAGTACAGTGTACATAATCAGTGTACATAAGTACACTACGGTAAAAGGTGAAAATTTTAATTTACCAATCTTATGCTGGAGATATATTTAAATTACTATAACCAATATCATAAATATCGAGTTTACAGTACCTACATTTTGTATTTTTATTCAATTTTTTGGTAGCTTTTCTTTGTTTTTGGAAAAAATATGGAGAATTTTAAAAAATTGTTTCTTTAAAGTTCCGTCTGGATGCAATTTTTGGTTGAAAAAAATGCTGCATGAAATGAAACATTTGGTTGAAAATTTCTACGCGAAAAAAATATCATTTTTCAAATTTCTAATTTTCGATGTTATATAAAAATTTCAAGTAGTTTTAACATTTTATATTTTACTGGTTTATATATAGATTATTATTAGGTCATCAGATTTCAGATTATAACTGTATACGAACGGTATACAACGCGTTATGTAATCGTCGCGTCATCGCGGAAATTATCGATCATAGAATATACGCCAACGCGGATTGCACATTGTAATATACAACAGACATTATGTTATTCGTATAATATGGTAGAAAATAACACTGTTAAACTATGCGTACACGATTACGAACACAATTCGTGCGAAAACGAGCGATTCTCAGATATCACGAGCGGAAATATATATTTGTTAATCATCATCATCATCATCATCATCATCATATTATTATTATGGTCGAGTGCCAAATATCTTGTCTATAATAAATATAGTAATGCTGCGTAACAAATATATTTCAGATTCTGAGTGGAAAAAAGAAGCTAGTTCATTTTACAATAATTATGTTAATTTATATACATGTTTATATTTAGATTCTGAACAAAGTTAAGAAGCAAGTTTTTTACAATGATGTTTATCATTTTTTTTTCATTTTTTTTTTTCTGTATACACTTTTTCGTGTGGATCTATTCGTCCGAAAGTCTCGATCAGTAACTTTTTGAAACCGGATTTGCCTCTAGTACACCCATTTTTTTAATTTCTTAACTCTTAATTTTTTTTTTGAAAAACTACCCAAAAATTGACAAAAAATACTTGGAAACCATCATTTATTGATCCAAACTTGAGTAGCAAACAATTGTTTGGGTAGAAATATTTATACGTATACCTAAATTTTATTATTTAAATTTCTCTCTTTTTTTTTTTTGCGAATAATTTACTTAATATTTTTAAAATACATTTGATCTCAATAATGACACTAGAATCATTTTACTGGATATAATTTATCGTTTCTTTAAAATACAATACATTCTCCAAGAGTATAATAATAATAATAATAATAATAATAATAATTTATTTTGTTAAAAATAATGATTAGATATAATAGATAGCTACGAAAAAAATTAGACACTTTTTGACGCTGCACGCTGCCCCAAAAGCATAGCTTTTGGTGAGTGCAGCAAATTTATTATAATATTTTGACATAATATATTCAACTAATTACAATTAAATACAAAGTCCAATATAGATTAAAACGACGAGAAGAAAAAATACAATTAAAGTTTATGTTTTAATGCTACTAAAATATAATATGATTAAGATTAAAATTTCTTAAATAATTTTTACACTGATTTTAACATTTACATAATAATAAATTAATATTGAGCATAATACATGATCGAATACCATCATAAATAACTATTTTGCTATCAAATTATTTATTGGTTACTGGAATATTCAGATTTACAAAATGTTTTAATCGTGTTTGATGATTATGTGACGGTGAATAATATTTTAAATCTATATTATGAACATAATTAAGTAACCTCTAGTTCATATTTTTCAATATTAATTTTAAAATCAAATGTTCTTTTTGATCGAATGTCATTTTGAATTGAAAAAAAAAAAACAATTCTTAGGCCGTATGCATTTATGGTAGTATTGAACGTTTTAAAATGGCCTCAGTTCCTCACTAAAATTTGTCAACACCGTGAAAAAAACTGAAATGTCGCCCACCCCTGTAGCGTGGGACTTACGCAACACCCTGTATACCGCACGTCGAAACATATTGTCGTGTGCGATATCAACCGCTTATTTTTAATATAAT
>JAIPRM010004113.1:0-23918 GCA_025469315.1 Stegophylla sp. TES_Ste_2020 | reverse complement strand
TAAATAATTTCTTCAGTAAAACGATTCTGAACGAAGGAAGTTAATAATATAAGAAAAAAAAAAATTTTTGAAAAATGTCCAAAATTTTTTTTCACATTTTCAATATTTTCTTGCGCCAAAATCTTTTTTATTGGATTTTCTATCTATGTTTAAATTTTTATAAAATTCGGATCAAAAAATGATGGTTTCTGAGTAGTTTTTGTCAAATTTTGGGTAGTTTTTTCCAAAAAAAAAAAATGAAGAATTGAGAAATTCAAAAAATGACCTCTCTAAAGTACAATCTAGAGGCAAATCTGGTTTTAAAAAGTTATTGATCGAAACTTTTGGACAAGTATTTCTATACGAAAAGTTGTACATAGAAAAAAAAAAATAAAAAAAAAAATAAACATCATTGTAAAAACACTAGCTTCTTCACTTCATTCAGAATCTAAAAAAAAAAAAAAGAAGAAGAATTATGACAGGTAGCAAATTCAATAGTTATTTAATAAAGGCAGACAAGTTTCTAGAATTAATATTAAATTTATTTCTCATGGGTAGCAGCAAAAACTAGATATCTAGCAAATTTTTATTTATTTGACCACCTTAATTTGATTTCATTTTTAGCGGTGTGTTATAGTATATTATTCATAAATGCACCTTGCTATATAACGACACCCACTATAATTTTAAAACCAAATAATGGTAAAATAAATATGACTATAAATTTAGATTTTATTCCCTAATTTCATATAACAAAATATGTATATTTATTTGATAATAAAATATATATACTTATTATCTAATAAATAAAATCAATAAAACACAAGAGCTTATAATAACAATACCAGTTTTAAACAAAATCGATAATCAATTAACTAGCAAAACATTTTTCACGCCAGTAGAAATAAAAATCGCTCGGGGTACTAAATTCACATTGCACTCCGACTTTGCCGTATCATCCACAAACTAGCACCATCTTTTTGTAAATTAATTGTACAAATTTGCAACAACAAAATATTGGTAAACAGATTGGAACATATTTTTTACTATTTTTTTTTACTTTAGAAACCTATACATATCTGTAAAAAAGCAATTTTTTTTTAAGTCAAAGTTCAAATTTTTGTTTTTTTGTTAGTCTTAGGAATTTTTTAGCTTTTAATTTAATTTAATTTTAAACACTAAATTATTAACAGCATATTTATTTGTAGGAATATATTTTCGTTTGTTAATATTTACCCTTTTATTATATCTATCATTATTTTATCCTTGTGTTATTTTTTATTTATGTAAATAATTAAAAATAATTATTCTTAGAAAATAATTTTTAGGTGTTTATTAGAGCATACAATATTAAACTTATTCTTCCGTGATGGACATTTAACTGTATACCTTTTGTCAATATTGTGCTATTTATATTACCTTGGGTACCATATTTCAAAATTTTCTTTTTCTTATTTTCAAACTAAATTCAATATGTCCTTATGTCCTTACCATATTATTTTGGTTCCTTGTTATATATATATATTAAATAACCTATGAAGTAGAGGTTTCAAAGTAAATACGTTCCTATGTAATTCATTACATTTTACAATTGGTTTCATTCAGTGGCATACCCAGGATTTTTCAATGGCTTAACAACAATAGCTACATATTGTAAATAAATTTTTATTTTTATTTTTAATAATACATTATTAAGTTGTATATATAGGATGTTCTCGGAGAAATACCCTGTATGTATTATTCCATATTATTAAAGGTGTATAAAATATATTAAATGTTTTTTATAGTTTTTTTTTTTTTTAAAGATGATTACAATAAAAGTTTATTTTCATTATTTTATTCTTTGGTCCAGTCCTCTAACTGCATTCTTCTTGGTGCTTTAATTGAAAATAGTTTGATTACTTCAACTTCACTAGGTAGTTCATTTTTATTAATATTGGCCAAGGCCAATCCATTAAGTCGTTCTTCAGACATGTTCGAACGTAGATAAGTTTTTAACCGCTTCAGGGTTGAAAACGTTCGTTCAGGCATGGCTCAGGTAACTGGCAATGTTGCAAATAATTGTAAAAGTATTTTAATATTTGGTAAAACATTGGAACAATGCGGCAATGTTTCAATAGTCGAATTTGGTTTTAGTTTTATTTTTCCATTGACATCTCCAGATATGTAACTCTGTTTTAAGAATGGAACTATCATTACCTGGAAAATCTTTAGCATAGATATTTGCCGTTTTCAAAATAGTATCATCATCATGCATACTGAAATTCTATGGAATGAATCCTTCTAAAGGAATTATATCACTAAGCCGTTGATCAAACCGTACATGCAATTTTTGAACGATAAAATCAAGAAAAGGAAGAAAGACAGATACTTTGAAGTATGTTTCTGGATCTTTTGAATTTATATTTACTCTATGTGTTTGTCTATCACATGTTCGAGGCATACATATTTCAACATTTGCTAATTTTGCTAAATCTGAAACATCCTTAAAAATTTGTTTGAAGTGTTTATCTGCATTTTCTCCAAGTTCTTTTAATGCACTGCTAATTACCATGACGTGGGATAATGCTTTAGAAAGATCTTGTTGTTTGCTCTGAAGTGAAATACTGAGTTCTAATGTGTAAGCAAAACAAGTTACTGTAACTTCAAGTGAAATGAGAAAATCACACTTTGTCACTGAATTTAAATATAATATGGCTTTACTTGAGCTTTCGGGATTAGCTTCATGTGAAATATTTTCAAGAGCACGCACTACATAAACATACAATTGCTTAAATGTAATTAACGCATAGTGACGTTCAATCCAACGTGTCTCACACAGTGTTAACAATTTTCTTTTTCTATTTTTTTGATCATCAACGTCAGCTTCAATTACTAATTTTAATATACTAGCTCTCTTAGCTGAAGCAGAAAAAAAAGCCGTGACACTCGACACGATTCCCATCATATTTTTGATTGAAGAAATATTACATGCCTTGGATAAACAAAGATTTAACGAGTGACTGAAAACAATGTGTAAAAAATGCTAGAGGTTGTTCATTTAGTATTAAACTTTGGACTCCATTATGTTTTCCAGACATGTTTGCTCCTCCATCATAACCCTGTCCCCTGAGATTATCTACACTAAGTCCGATTTTTTCTAATTTCTGTATTATTACATTTTTTATTGCAATACCTGTGGTTGAAGTCATTTTAACAAATCCTATAAAATCTTCTCTGATAATAAAACATGACATATCTACATATCTTATACATACTGTCATTTGCTCAATAGTGCTAATGTCAGTAGTTTCATCGCACAGTAAGGAAAAAAATCTAAACTGTCTAATTCGGTCTACTATTTTTTCTATAATAATATCACCAATAACTTCAATTATTTGATTTTGTATTTTGGGGTTGATCATGATGCAGTTTTTTGGGGATGTATCAAAATGTCCTATAAGGTCTTTATCACCACTGTCCATCCGAAAAGCCAGAAGTGCACGGAGAACTCCTTGTTCGCCTCCTATACAAGAGCTTCTCACACTATCTAATGATAAAGAACCAGTTTCTCTGTGCCCACATAATGGTAAATTATTCCTAGCACAAAACAATATTGTCTCAATAATTGGCACCAGTCTTTTCTTATTGCTCTCAATTATTAATTTTTTTTGTTGGTCAATGAGTACATCAACAGTTTTTTCATTTTCGTTTTCAAAATTAATTAAAAAATCATTCGCTCTTTGAACAGAAAGGAGGTGATATTCTGTGTTTTAGTGATTTTTAAAGTCATTTATAGCATCTTTGAACTTAACCATTGGTTCGGTCACTAATTTACCCAAATTCTGAAATCATGCATAAAGTATAAGTAGTGCATTAAGTCTCAATAAATGGAGAAAATTACATTGTACACTTTTAAATTTAAAAAAACCCTACCTGTCTGTCTATTCCACTACCAGAAAAAGCAAACAATTATTTGCAGTAAGCTCCTTTATTTTTATCACTATATGTTAACTAAGAATATTGGGTTAAATATTTATGCTGAAATTTTCTTTTCTGTTTCCCTTCAATATTTTCTGGAAATGGAAAATCTGGAGGAGGTATCTAGACATGTTTTAAACAGGCAACAATTTCAGACAGTTTTAGTACTCGATCCAATATAAAACAAGCAATATCATTTTCATAAATTCTATTTGCTGATATGACAGGCATTAACAAGGGCTAAAAATAAAAATTTACCAAGACCAAATTATGAGAATCATAAAAATATTTAACTAATTTTTTTTTATATTGATGATAATAATTATTAATATTTAATATAAATTAGTTATTGAACATAATAATTATAATCAAAATTTATTTATTATAGTCTTTTTCTTAACACGCTAATACCTCGGTGCTTATAATTATTCATTACCCATGTGACAAGATTAGTATTATCATTACATAATATAAATTGTTATTACATTTTTAAACAAAGAAGAGCATTTTAAAAATTTAAAAAATTATGTAGAAATGTTGATTTAAAAGCCATAAGTATAACAAATATGAATAGAATGATTTTGTACTATTTTATTTTAATCAGTAGTAGACATTATCATTATTTGTTACTTATTTTACTTGTTTTATCAATTGTATGTAATAAGTTTTTATTTAATTTTTTATCTCTGTAAACTTACAGACTGATATAAATTTAAAATATTAAAATTTCAAATAAAAAAGTTTATTTGAAATGTATTGTAAGTAGATAGGTACTTATACATACTGTTGAATTATATTTAAATTTTTTTTGTTTATAGGTATTTTGTTATGTTGTTAAATAAAGATTATAATTAAAAACAATATTGTTAAGTATCTATACCTAAGTAGTAGGTACGATCAATTGTGAAAAAAAAAGTTATTTGTTTATCAGGTAACTAATTATTGTTATTTCCATAATTTTATAATAATAAAATAAATTCACCACATTTAGGTACCTGTAAAGTATTTAAGTAAATGTATGCATTACCTAGGTACCTATCTACAATCTAAGGAATTAAAACATAAATTTATAGACAAATATGCATTTGGTATCTTTATATGAGCTAATAATTAATAATTCATAATTATAATGAACTCTCACCTCCGCACAGCTATGGCTTGGAGGTGACCAACAATAGTCTAAATTTTTGTGTGAATCTTATATATTGTACAAGATTGTTAAAAAATTAATAAACTATTATTATTATTAAATTTAATTAGTGCCAATAATTATTGACAAAGGTGTCAATTACTTAATGGAGGGTGCCAATAACTACATTTTTTGATATTTTTGTGGAAATTATTAATAATAATATTAATTTTATATTATATAATATATATTATATAATATTTATAATATTGCACATTACATTTATTATTAGGTACTAAATAGTATAAATGAGCAATGATTATTATATTCTCATTCTAATTTTCTACAACATACTTATACTCATATATTTTATAATTATTATTACTTACTATATTTTTAACATTCTCATTTTTTGTCATTGTGGAATTGGCTACTTCTATACAATTAGTTAAAGAATTGTCTTCATCGGATTTAGTATCATTACAATTATTCTAATAATAAACATATTACAATCAACAATATATTTCACTACTCAAAAGAAAAAAAGCATACTTATTTATGAGTACCTATACTTTTTTATTTTATTTATAATTTTATAATAACTAAAATTTTATTTTTAAGTATACTTATTTATCTTACATTTTTGTTATTTAATATTTATTATACTTACTGGTTCAGACTCAACTTTTTTCTTCTTAAAATTAAATATAGAAAACACATTTGATTTTTTTTCAGCCATTATGGACGCAATAAAGAAAAGAAGATATTAGGTATTATTGAAATTTGTGTCCTTATGATGACAAAAACTTGAACTAACAAAAACGTTAATAAACCAGTATCTTGTTTAGTAACATAGAATGTTATATTAAGTAACATACTCTATGGTGTG
This sequence comes from Stegophylla sp. TES_Ste_2020, assembly GCA_025469315.1. Taxonomy (NCBI): domain Eukaryota; kingdom Metazoa; phylum Arthropoda; class Insecta; order Hemiptera; family Aphididae; genus Stegophylla; species Stegophylla sp. TES_Ste_2020. The sequence goes on along the minus strand of JAIPRM010004113.1, from coordinate 17,961 downwards.
TTATTAATATAAAAATAGATCCAGTAGACAGTGTGACTATTAGACTTAATATTAATTTAGAGGTTAGCGTATCCCTGAATTTTAAATTGACTAGCTATTAGATTCTTGGTATAACTTTGAATGAGAGGAAGGTCTGTATTGTACGAGTAGAAATCACGAACAAAGATAAGTTTATCTTAATTCGTGGTAGAAATTAAAAGTAATCTCTGTACCATGATATAACGATTATTAGGTATGATTTAGTAGAAGTCATGCGCATGTTGCTTACATCATGCGCGCGCTACAGGCCACACGATATCATGATCTTATCTAAAACAATTTAAAAATAATCGGGATTGTGGCGCGTGCATGACGTCATCACTATGGATTAAAGAATAGATGAATATTGTTTATTACATATTGCGCGAACTAGATGATAAAATGGTCGTTTACTAAATCCATAGATATATAAAATAGTATTTTATATATCTATGACTAAATCATACCTATAATCGTAATATCATGCTCTGTACAATGCTTTGTATAACCAATAGAAAAACCAATTTATTTCAGTATTTTACGTCAAACACATGACTAGTGGCTAAAGTATACATGATATTGAGTAATTTAATATTTATATATTACGTATTTATGTTTTTTACAATTGAAATTTTTCTGCTGAAAACTTAATACATAAATACATTTTTTTTTACGGCCAATGGGGGGGCTGAAGCCCGCTTAGCCCCTCCCCTGGGTACGCCACTGGTTTCACTGCTGTAAAATATAGATGTATATGGTATTGATAACATATATTTGGTGTATGAATAACTCACAGTTATTTAAATTTTAATATTAAAATGTATTTGAGTTTAACATCAAAAATAACTAAAACATTGATTTAATTTTTTCATGGGTACTTAACCTGACAGTTTTATATTATTTTCATCGGAAAGTTTCTGTGCGTGTTTTAGTACTTGGCACTACGCTCCGTTCAATCTATATACATCCCTCGACTAATGTGCAAAAAGGAGACACACACACACACCTGCACCAACCAGCAATTCCTAATCATGTTCCACCAATGGCGCCTTTTTGAACCTAAAGATTTCTCTAGGTGCCCTTAATAAAACTAAAGTGGTTTAATTTTATTTTTAAGTTTATTTTAATATTGATTAAATATGAGATCGCTGTAATGGTGTAGCCTCTGTAATATTTCATAATATTTTTTATTTTTTTAAGGGAATTATGGCAAATGGATACCGCTGTTCAGCTTGGGGTTGCCCAAACAAACATCCAATTCCAAATTTGAGTTTTTTTGGTTATCCTAGAGATCTTGCAACAAGAAAAGTTTGGATTAAAAATTGTGGCATTAAAAATTTAGTAACTCCCGATGAAAATGTTAAACCATGCTTAAAAGTATGTGGAATGCATTTCTCAGATGAAATGTATACAAATAAAAATAAAAGAAACCGACTAGTCCCAAAAGCTGTTCCAACAATATTCAACATTTGTCGTAAGTGATACATGATCAATTTATTAATTATGTAAAACATTTCATTTATACTGATAATAACTATACTTAAAACATACAATTTTTTTTAAATTGTTATTAGGGGTTTTATCGAACCAAGTGGTTGGACTCCCTTTCTGAAGTAAAATTTTTATTTTGTTTTTTCCTGGGTTCATATCTTTGTATTAGTTTTATTTTTATTTTCCTTTTGAAGGTAAAGTAGAAAAAATATAGTTTTGGCTTTACTATATTCTTCAAGTTTTACTTTCATTTGTTTCTTTTAAAAGATACCTTGAGAAATTATAATTATATGTCGTAACGAAAGCCTTTTAAATTATACTGAAATACCAAAGAGTTTCCCGTGTACGTCAAGATAAATTATATTTAATAAACATTTGATGTTAACATTTTGAAATCCTGATTTTTCAAAAAAAAACCCTCCATAAAAATAGCAAAAAAGCAAAAAGTATCCTGAATAAGAAGTAAATAAAGGTTTTTAAAAAAAAAAATTAAGTCACCCCTAAATCCATTTAGTTGCACAAAAAGTACTTGTACTAAAGACAATCATTATGCCCAGTGCTTGAAATTAAAATTTTTTTGAACTGGAACGCTTTTTTTATACCCTAGAACATGGGGCTTTACCCTGACAAAATTATAGAAACTTCCTGGTATATTAATACTTTTTATTATTTAGTACCAAATATTTTAATGAAACTCACTTCATAAGCCGGACATACTTTGCACTGTGGATATTCTTTGCTTCTCATGTGGGTCATTCTTGGTGAGTGTATTAAATTTTAAAGAAACAATAAATAATTTCTTCAATAAAACGATTCTGAATAGAGCTTCTGATAATATTCAATTATAACAATCAGTTAGATATGTTTAACAAATAACTACTGTTATTTAATAGTTTGAGTGAGTAGTGTATTTTATATAATTTTTTTCGAGTTTTTACGTTGAGTTCTTGAATATTGTAAGTATGTGTGTTTGTCAAGTAATTAATGTCCTTATAAAATTACTAAAATCAATAATAACCTATTTCCATAACAGCACATCATTAACCGTCCATTAATTGGTATTTGGGTATTCTTACGGGAAAACATCAAAACATCAAACTCCTTTTACTATTGAGTAATAACCCTTCGCAATCATATGTTGAGCAACTACTTTTATATTCTTCATTTAATAATATTCAAAAAACCTTTTTTACAATAAATAAATAATCTTGGAAAAACATAATAATTAACAATTAGGTATAACAATAAATAATCTAATTTCTATAATTTCAGGATCAAGAATCATGAGAGACTTATTCAAGCTATCAAGGGATGTGACCCTTCCAAATGACTTTTGGCAACGTTATTGTAATTATACTGATAATTCAGTGAATTTTGTTCAATATGATGAATTTAAGAAGCCCATCAAAATGATCTACTTCCGCAATGACATTGTGCCAGAAATATTAATAAACAATAAGCCTTATGGATACAAACATGCTGTTAAAACTAAAGAAGATCTAAAAAATCTTTTGGAAGATATTGATGACATTAAAATATGCCCAAGATATAATGAAAATTGTGTTACTTTTTTCGAAAATACTTCAAAAGAAATTGAAGTATGCCGTAACTGCTATATGTCAAAAGCATATTTTCATGGAGTAAAAAGCTAAAGTTGACAAATTAAAAGAACTTGAAAAGAAAGTGAGTCTAATGATTTCAATAAATATTTTTTAATAAATTATTTATATAAATGTATTTTTATTTATTTTAGCTTGCTGAACAGAAAATTGTTGTTAATGAAGCTAGAATTCACCGTCAATTTAGAAAACTTTATATAGTCTTTATGAAGTTTTCTTGAATAATTTATTTTATTTTAAGTATCTATAATTTTAATTTTAAAAAGGTATTAAAACTTAATATTTTCTATTATAAGTTTGATCAAATTTGAATTGTGTTATACATTTTATGTCATAAGCCTTTATATAATAATTCTTTCAATATTTAAATATTATTACTATTTATATTTGAAAATTATTTTTATTGTAATACTTCTAATATTTCATTAGTATTTTTAAAATCCATATGAATAATATTTAGTTCAAAAACGAAATAAAGAACTTAATAAATTTGTTAAAACTACTAAATAGAATTAAGTAAATCTATGTAAAAATCCTCATTATCTTAAATACCATTTAAAATTTTTATTTTAGCATTTTAAAATAATAAATATTGTCATAATTTCAGCATATAGTCTGTGTTTTATTTATTGTTGAAGAAATGTATAATTAATCATTGGTTCAACCACTCTTTATGAAACTTTGTACCTGCCCAAGGCAGATATTTCATGGCAAATATTTTGGTACAATAAAATTTTTTTTTATGGACTATTAGTTAAACATTTTACATGGATACGCTAAGTACGTGTGTGAACTAAATTCCAAGTGCATTAATAGTTTCCTAATTATTTGATTTTGAAAATTCAATATTTTTGGGTGTTACATTAAATACTTATTATTTAAAGTAGTCTAGTAGTATATTCAAAACAATCCAGATACGATGGTACCGGGTTACTAATTTTTTTGCACTTTTTTCAACCATGACTGACTAGAGGTGACATGTTAAACATTAGTACTCACAAAATTATATTATAGCAAATTAATGTTGATTTACAATAATTAGAGACATTTTATTATTTTATTACGACATTTATATTTTATTGTAATTTGAAAATATTTATGGAATATTCATTAGGTATAAGCAGAGTTGTACATTTTCATGAAAATTTTCAAAAACTTGAAAAAAAAGTTAGTGATTTATAGATTTAATTTAAATATTTTAAGTATTTACCTTTTAATTAAAGTTTAAATGATCTGAAAGTGTACATGTATCTCTCCTTCATACAGTTGGTAAACTTGAAATACATTTGATTTCATTTTATTCTTGAACATTTTAAAAACATGAAACAATTTTTAGAACATTTTTTCATTGATTTTCTAATTTTTTACTTAAAATTTTTAGACCTTTTGATTGAATAATTAATTCTTTAAAATCTACCAAATATTTATTAAAAAATTTCATGAAAATTTTTAGTTTTAATTTTCAAACTAATATCTTTATGTATAAGGAAATATATGAGAAATTATTTATTTTTTTGGTAACCATTATGTGTAGGTAACAAAATAATTTTTAGTTCAACATTTAAATTCAATGCACTTATATGTATAAAAGATATAATAACTTATCTTATAAAGATAAGTTAATATTTTTTTTCTAGTCGAATTTTGATCACTTGGTGCTACAAATACTTATTATTAAGAAGGTAATTTATTATACAAATTTGATTATTTACACTACACGAATTATTATGAATTGGACGACATAGACTATGTTATTATGGAAATATGGATTACTGTTATTAAATAACAATTGTTAAACATACTGAAAATTACTATTTACTATTGTAAATTAACTGAAGCTCTGTTTAGAATCGTTTTATTAAAGAAATGATATATCGTTTGAAATTCAACACACATGCCAAGAGTATCCCACCCGAAGTCCGAAGTATGTCCTGTTTTTTTTTTTTTATATTTTTGCACTGCAAACATCACAATGCGCAGTATAACATCTTAAAACATGTCTAAAAATAATTCAAGAGTGCACTAATCATGTTGTTGGTCATTGTTGGAAAGGTCGCGGTCTTTGTTGGACCTTTTCCATTTTTATAAGAAATTTTATTTTTTAGGAATTTAAAATTAATTTATTTTATAGAAATGACTGTTAATTTTGTGCTTTTAACTTCACAGACGTAATGGTACGGTAAAAATCTCATTCAGGAGACAATTGCTTCCTTACCTTTCTACTAATGGGAAATAATTTTACCGAATTGAAGTCTTATTTACTATTAACGCCCTACCCTTTTAAAAAAAACCTTGCGTACATCACTGCTTATAATATACTTTATAGCCATTAAATTTTCTTGTTTGTTCAACTTAACTTTTTACTGATAGGAACAAGAAATTGAGTCTCTAAGAATTTTGTAATCAATCAGATGTTCGTTGTTCAATTGCATTGTTCCTTAAGTTAATAAAACCACTCGTAATATTTTAACAATGTTTAATACATAGTTCCCAATTACACTATTACAGTACAGATAATGGTTATATTTTTTAAACTAGCGAAAATAGTGACAAAAATACTATAAATAATGAAAAAAGTTACCAGTATTTTTTTTAAAATGTGTCTAATTTATAAATTTTAAATAAACTGAATGGTGGTAAAAACTGTTTTTAATAAATAATATAAGTATACCCTACTAATTTTTCAAAATTACATTGAGTTAAATTTATATTTTGGTATCAATATTTCAACATATAATAACTAAAATCATTTTTATATAAAATACTTGTATTATTTAAATTAAACTGAAAAATTGCTCTTTATAGTACTCTATCATATTAATAAGACAGGTATAATTTATTGTTTAGTTAAAAAAATTCATTTTTAATTTAAAAACAGTTTCATCAAGCCAATTTATGATCAAAAATTGATTTGGTAGTTATTTTGTTAAAAATTATTTTATTCCTTAATGGTAGCCAAAATTTATAAATGTGACATACATTTTATGTCACGTACAGAATGACATCAATAGTAACTAAGTGATTTTATTAGGATTTTTGTTTGATAAAATAACTAGAGTGACTTAAAACAACAAAAACTGACTAAATATTTGCCCTGCTATTAGTAGTAATTTTATTTCAATAAAACTATTAACTGGTTACTGTCCTGCGTGGATGTCTGATGATGTCTTATGATTATCCATACCAATATATAAAATAATATGATTTTAAATCAATTAGTTAATGTGTGTTTTTCAATATTTCTCAATTAGCGCTAGTCAAAGAAAATTTTGTAATTAATTTACCAAACAATATTTCTAACTTTCAACAGTCTTAATATCTATTAATTGTCACATTAAAAACAATTTAACTAGCAAAAATTAATAAAACTAATAGGTTAGATGACAAATAAATGTAATAAAGGATATAATATATGAATATAAAATAAAATTCAAAACCATGAGTACAATAAACTTTAATGGTAACTACTAGTTTCGGCTCTAGGCCCCATCTTCAGGCTACATATATTATTGGTAAAAAAAACTCTCCAAAAACAATTATAATCAACATAAAAAAATATAAATAAAATATATGTCACAAAACAGTAATATAAAAATAAAATATGAAAGTGTAAAATTTGTGTGCTGTGATCTAATGTTGACCAATTTTTGTTTTGTTTTATTAAATATTATGTGAATTTATAATCATAAGAAAGGCTACACTTAAATTTAGTAATAAATATTTATTTTAAAATGTTGTTGAAACATCTTTAATTATTTCTAGCTCTAGAAAGTTTTAGTAAAATTGTAAATACATTTTAAAATTTAATTGTTTTCTAGAAATAGATTTTTAATTAATAGCTTTTCATGTATCAATTGAGTCTTAAGTATAATAAATTTACTGAAAATAATTTAACATGTTAAAAGCCTAACCTTTTGAATTTATATTATAATATCTATTGGATTTTATACGCACTAATATTATAATAAAATTAAAAAAAAAAAAAAAAAAAAATTAAATATTAAGTTATGCAATAAACTTAAAACAAATACTTTTTACATTAAGTTGATGAAATACATTCTTTGCTTTTACTGAGAAAACCATAATATCATTAGTTTGTTTATTGAATTCTTTTTATCATTTTACCTTTTTTGTTCTGAGTTGGCCTAATTGTCATCAAAAAACCACGATATGATAGTCTACATTATGACTATTATTATAAGATATTTTGCTTAAACACTGGATCAATCAATAAAATCATAAGGAAAGAAAAAAATAACACAACAGATAGTTGAGCAAATTAGAAATATTATTAAATTTATTTTAACTCATGACAGTTTTCTTTACAAATAGTTATTTTATAATAATATTACTTCATAGCTCATTAAGTTTGGCCACACTAGGACTGTAAATCTTGTTCAATTTTCTAAGTTGTTCTATTGACACTATTTGGGAAGGGTCAAAAAGATCTGATCTTTTTTTTTTAATTGACCAAAAATATAATTTTGAGCTTGTTGTATTAAATATAAATTTGTTGAAAATCGTTAACATTCAAAGTTTTAATTTACACAATAATTTGATAACAACATAAAGTAATTTACATGAAGTCGTAGTTTTGTTAATAAGTCTGGGTAGTTATTGCACTGAAATTATTGCGAATTATGCCTGACATTCTTTTCAAAAATAAATTAGAGTAGGTAGGTTTTTATGATTTTACGTGGAAAAATAAAATTAATTTAAAACATTGAACTAATAACATCTAATTGATGTATGTGTGAAAACAAAATCTATTAACATTTAAAAAGATACTTTGCCCCTCCTTGTAAAAATTTATACGGACACCTGTATCTTGTTCTAGTGTGACATGTTTCTTGAATAAATAATATGGTTTAAAACTCAGAGAATGTAGTAAGTGACGGTAATGTCCAAGTGTACCTAAACCCTTAGACAAAAAATCCTGAATGTGTATAAAGAGTATAACTTTAAAAGATAACAAATATCAGAAAGTGCAAAAATAAAAGTAATGTTTAATTTTAAAATGACCCACACAATAAACTCAAAGAAATTTTGGGTATTTGGCAAATCTCAGGAATGGATTATCAATAGGTTCTTCTTGTTTTCTCTCTAATTCATTTCTGTTATTCATTTCTTTATTTAGATCTTCAATTTCATCTGATTCTTCTTTGATTTTGATTATTTTACTTGGTTCTGGCATTACATTTTCACCGTCGGGGTCATCATCAAATACTTGGTCATTTGGTAATAATGCAGATAAGTAAGCCGGTTGTGATGGCTTGTTGGCAATCACTAGAAAATAGAAAATATATTGTTTAGAACTAAATAATTTTTTTTATGCTTCAAATTTTAATACTTTATCTAGTCATAATATATTAACATGTTTGGATTAGTAGAACTGTAAGGTATGTAAGATTAAAATGTATTTATATGTTCAACATTATTATGTTTGGGACTAACATACAAATATTTTTTAAAAATTATATCAGATTTATGAAAATAATTATTAAATTTAAAATAATGTTACTACAAAATAATAAGCAGTTATTAATATTAAATAATATATATAAACAATTTTAACACCATAAAATGAGGTACATTAATAGTTTTATTTTTTATTTTCCAAAAGTCAATTAAAACTGGGTGTTTTGATCTGTGGGACTTGGTCTCAGTCACTGAAGTCATACGAGTCAAATACCTTCAGAGTTCCGAGTGACATACAGTAAAGGAGATAAATCATTTACATGAAAAATAAATTATAAGTTGAGTGCTACGATTGACACATAGTCCTGACATGGTCCTGAGTATCGCAGTCGACACATAGTTGACATGTAATATATGTATCTTAATAGGTATATTTTTCACTTAGTTTTAGACCTACTGTTTCGATTTTTATATACAGTTATTCAATAGGATTTCTTCATTTTAATGGAATATTTGGATTTTGCTTAAAGCTACATTTTTAGCTGGCATATTAATAATTTCTTGACACCGACCAGCTCTGTGCTGTAACTACACACTGTATTCATAGACCTTAATTATTAAAATGTCTATGACTATATTTAACATATTATTTATACCAACAATATTTAATTTTAAAGTTATAACAATAGATAAAAATAATGTTTACTTTTATCTTTAAATATACAGGGTGTATTGTCTGCGGTATTACAACAGACTTTATGATATTGTGTATATGTGTTTATGTGTGTTATTCTTATTGTTATTTTTATTTTAATTATTATTATTATTATTATTATTATATAGACTTACCAATTTCCATATTATTATATATAAAATCAAATAATTGTATGGAAAATACAAGTGTTAATAGTAATGGTAAAAATAGCATGGAGCGGAGCTGATGTGGACACGTAGTCGACCATCATTGACGTACTTAGTTTTGAAGCGGAAACTTACTCAATACATATCACAAACACCGTGGCACCCAATGTGTTAATAGTTAAATAATAATAACAGAAAATTGTAGACAAAAATGTATAATGGTAATATATTAAAAATGCTTCTGGATCACCTGTAGATAATTAAACTTCTAGACGCTACCTATCTCAGTAAAACCTTGGATGAAATACAAAAGAAATATTCTTATATAATATCAATAGTTACATTTGAGAAAGAACATCCTGGTTCAAAGTGGATAATGTTTATTCATAACCAATAATATATAGACACCACTCATGAACTTGTCATAATTACATTAATAGAGATAGAATAAAAAAATAATGGGGAGAGGAGCTAAAATATTTGTTTGAATTAGCCCCCTCTTGAGGTATTTACCTTATACAATTTATAAATAACATTGGGAGGCTAAGCACACCCACCCACAGTTTCCGACTATGCATTGTAATCTACTCTGTTATTATATTTATATTAATATCATTGTCTATAAGCATATAAGATAAACTTTTTATGCTGACAAAATTAAAATCACCTGATTTATAGTAAAACTTTTTTAATATTAAATTATTTAAAACTTTATTTTCTAGATGACATTACAATATAATTACATCATAACTAATGGCTATGTTGATACCACATTTTTATAAACAATAAAATGAGTTTATCTAATCTTAAGTCTATCTAATCTAATTTTTTAACGCAAATATCTATTACAACATTAGATACTATGGTTGGTACATATTTTTATTTAAAAATTATTAAAAGAACAGCCGGACATATTTTGCATCATCAGATACTCTTGGTGGGTCTGTGGAATTTTAAAGAAATGATAAATCATTTCTTCAATAAGATGATTTTAAACAAATAAGTTAATAATATAAAGAACAATAATTCTCATTATTTTTAACACACCCACCAGATGTATCTTACCCGATCGGGATTGTCACTTAAAAAAGTGAAGTTGTGTTGCACATGCGCAAAATAAGCGAGTTTAAAAAATTGTAAGTCATAGAAATTAAAGATCCAATAGTCTACTTTAATGTCTCGAAAACAGAATTGAAAAATATTTACAGGATAATAACAAATATTATAATATGTCTTAAAATAATAAATTAAAAAAGGCATAACACATAAGTTTGACTGTTGGGTTTTTTTACTGTAACAAAATAGCATTAAAAGTAAATATTAATCATAATTACAATTTGGGCATTTTATTTATTGGTGTTCTCCACATATAATGTCTTTGACACGTAAAACATTGTGATTTGGTCAAATAAATTTTTTATAATCATAGTAGCAACAAAATTTAGTTTATTGATATATCTAGAGTGCTTTTTATGTTGGTTAATTTTGTGTTTTTATTCCTGACTGACAGCAATATCAGATTTTATTTTATTGTTTAAGATACTTAACAATGTATACAGATGGGAGGTATAAAAAGGTTCAATTTCAATAAACATGCTAAAAATGATCATTATCAATACATAAGTGTTCGTCAAATTGACGAATGGTTATTGCTCTGGGGTAAAAGGAATTTATTTATTTTTTACTTAATATATTACTCATTATTTTCTGTGTTCAGCTGTCATAAAATACTAGTATGATAAAATTGATTGTAGTAACTATATTATATTCATGATAAACTGTGATACTTACAAGAAAAGCAATCGTTTTCTTGATTTAAAAACAAGCTTTCTGAAGATCCAGTTTTTATCAAAAATGTAATCAAATTTTTTTTAACTTGACGTTTTTGAATAGCAGATTTTTCACGGATAGCTTCATATTCAGTAATTGGTTGTTGGTGAGCCTACAAATGATAATGCATACATTAAAAACACATACTGAATTATATAATACCTATTGAATACTTTCCTTACCGGAGTTCTAATATAGGAACGAGGATCAGGGAAAGCAGGCATATGACTTGGCATGTAGGGTGGGTGAGGCAATCTGGCCACAGCTCGCAGGTTATTCATTTGGCGAGATTCTACAGATGGTGCTGGATTAGGAAGAACAGCTCGATTTGGACGTTTAGCATAAGCTAATAGACTAGATGCACTTTTAAACAAACCAATATCAATCAGGCCCATCATTACATCAGCACCAAGTGGCTCTAGACGTCCAGCTAATTCAGCATAACGACGACTATTGTTCCCCACCTGGGATAGTACTGAAAATGGACAAATGTAAAATTAATGCACGTCAATAAGTTTTCAATATAAATGAACATGATACTTTGACAATATTTTAATTATAATTATTGTATGTACGGAAGAGAAAGTAAAAATGTAAACACAAATAAAAATAAGTAGGTACCTATTATTCCAACTTGTAAAAAAAATATTCAAACATTTGATGAAGAAAGCCAGTTGACAGTTTGTTAGTGTAATTTTAATTTAGTCAATAATGTAGAATTTCACTTTAAATTTTGTTTTTCAACCTAACTATTATAGCTACCTTATCGTATACGCTCTACTAGTGACATTGGGACTGTAGTATGCGCTCTACCGAGTTTTACCACTCTAAGGCATTCTACCAGGTTTTACGACTTTACTACAATATTTTTAGATAAAAATGAGGAATAAAAATTTTTATATAAGAAGTAATATATTGTTAAAAGTTATTCAATATAAATATATTAAAACATTTATTCCATATTCCTTATCAAGGCATTATATGTGTCACACAAATAGTTAAGGTATACAGGGTCATTCAGAATTAATGTTATGGAAATTTTATCATATAAATATTCAAAATAGAGAAAAATGTACAACATTTAAGTTTCTTTATTTAATGAAACCTAAAATGATATTGAAATTTCATATTTTTTAACTACCCCTAAGGGAATTTCAAGCTTGACTATTTCAAGCTAAAATTTAAGCAATTTGCAAATTTGTTTTAGGAGCTAAAAATAATGTAAGGATAATTTACAAATCACCCCCTCCTTGGTCGAACTTCATATACGCTACTAACAATGACCTTGTCACTTGAATAAATAAATCATTATAATTAGGGTTGCCAGACGTTCTGTATAGTAGTATTTTAACTACAGGTTCTGTTGTCCCGACAAATCTCTTCGGGACACCAAAATGTCCCGTTTTTCAAAAAATTACCAATACATCCCTTTGACTCTTAGAATATCAATGAATATTAAAAAAGATATCCATTCTTCTAAGTTTTGATAAATATGATAGACCTGCATGATCAGGAAATTCAACAACCAATATAAATATTTTGCAAAGTTAAAATATATATAATCTTATTTTTATAAAATTAATGTGATATTTGTTTTATAATTTCATTCCATGGCTATTGCCTAAAGAATACAAAGTCATTTTTTTTAAAAATTATTTTATCAAGTTTAAAAATGTTATATTTATACTTTAATTAGTGTACGTTCTTATTAGCATATTCTGTTGAAATATTATTCAAAAATTATAAAACTTAAATATAGAAATTACCTAACTAAAAACATTTTAATTTAAAAAGAATCAACTGTTGGAAGGGGGGGGGATAAAATTCATATTTTGTTTGTTCCGTATTTTTAATTTTGAAACCTGGCAACCCTAATTATAATAATAGAAGTTTAAAAAATCATTTTGAAAAAAGTTCTTCAAACATGTTTAATACCAATGTTAACAAACCGAAAATGTATAGGTAATTTTCTTTGCCTTGAAGTTTTACCGAGAATACTACTCACCCGTGTAAAGCATTTCGACAAGGGTCTCCAAGACAGCTGGTTCTGTAACCTGGATCCCGTTTTCTAATAAAAGGCCGGCCACTGAAGTTTTCAAAAATACTCTTTCCAAGCTCTTGTCCATTTTCGAGTTAATAACTGGTCTTGATTTATAATATGCTAACAGATAATTTAGAAATTTAGCTCGTTCCCTAAACTAATTGGTGTAATATTTTATGTAGAATAAATAACGAAAAAATCAAAAGAAAATTTTAATCATGACGATCGGGATAAAATTTACTGTAATAATTATTAATTAGTAACATTTACAATAGAATTATTATCTAGTATCATTTTAAAGAGTTATTTATTATTAATCATAGATAGGTAATAAATTTATTATCTCTATGGCCAAGGACCTCTTATCAATGATCACGAATTAGTCCAAACATTATTATCAACGTATCTTAATATGTTTCTATCATTACATAATAAAATAAGGAAACGATATTATTTTATATGTAAAAATACATATTATATTATTAATTGTAGTGAAATAAGCTTTATGAAATCTGATGAGGATTATCCTCGATTAAGATTTGTGCATATTTTAATGCATATTTATTTATTTATTTATTAATTTAATACGCTTAAGCAGACAATTTTTACAAATTTACTAATTATAAGAACATAAATTACAAAAAAAATTACAGCTAAAGTAAATATCTAGAAAAAAAGAAAAAAACAATTTGTATATAAAAACAATGATAAGTACAGAAAAAAAAATTTTAATGCATATTCATAGTTTAACAGTACATATTTTTATTTATAGCACATACCTATTTTTGTTCTATCTTACATTTATATGTTCACAATATCGATAAGATTACGACTGGTCGCTATCGTCAAAGATAGGATGGCATATCCATTTTAATTTTTATGATACATAATCAGGGCTCAAGACTTATAGCACTAAAAAATAATGAAATAAGCGCTAAAATATGCCTTTAAAAAGGGAAAATATGCATTATAATATGCTTTATAAATTTCAGAATATAGTTTATGAAACATTAAAAAAAAAAAATTGATTTAATTATTTTACATCTAAACTATGATAAAACAAAATATTTTTAATAGCTTTTTATTATATTGAATTTATCTGTTGAAATTTATTGTAATTTCCTCGAATATTCCTGAAATTTTAATTTTGTAAAATAAAATGATTATATAACTAAATAAAAATTAATATGTATACCTTGGAGCTTGAAAATTGTGTTGTATGTATTATGTGTTAGGAATATTTTCAAATTTGAATGACCTTCCCTTCTATTATCGCTTAATAATGTTTTGTGTGTTGAAAATTAACATTGTATATCAACGGATGTTATATATGTGTACTTGAAGTTACCTACAACTAAAAATATCATCTGAAAAACCATTTAATTCTTCGATATCTTCAGAACCGATTTACAAAAATGAAAATTTTTTCAAAAGCGATAAGCCACAATTTTTCATTTATACGTATTTTAATTTGGACTGTATTTTCAATCCAATTGTACCACGTAAAGTTAACCACTTAATAATTATAACCAGGGCTGGAAACTTCTGGCAATTTGAATATTTGTTTAGAACACTCTAAATGATAGTAGATTAAGATGCGAGACACAGTAATGATGATAAATATTATAAAATATATTTTATTGCACACGTGTGATATTTAACTACACATTAATACATAATTTGAAATAGAACCACGAGTTAAAAATAAATAAACATATGAACAAAATAATAATAAAAAAAAGTACACAAAGACACCTAAATATCATAAAATAGTAAAAAATAGCAAAATATAATATATATAACCCGGTCGCTCACGTAAAAGCGGTTCCTCAGACAATAAATAAATGAACAACACATATTTTGGGACAATTATACTTACCATTTACTGATTTAATGGATGACGTTGATAAGGCTTACTATAGACAAATTAGTAAATGTGAGACACATAGTTCAAAATCAATACGTGTAAATCACGAATACTAATTTGCCCATACGTAAACAGAATATCAATTTATAGGTATTATGAGTGAAAAAGCAAAAAGTAAAATTATTTTTAATATAAATATAGTTACACAGTTACAACAGATTTTAAATCTAAAATAGAATGAACGAGTACATTATCGTAAGATACTTTTATACAATATCAGAGTACAATAAATTAATGAACAATATATTATTTCTTACTATTTACTGATATAATGGATGACGTCAATTAGGCTTACTATAGACAAATTAGTAAATGTGAGCCACATAGTTTAAAATCAATACGTGTAAATCACAAATACTAATTTGCCCATATGTAACCAGAATATGAATTTATAGGCATTATAAGTGAAAAATTAAAAAGTAAAATTATTTTTAATATAAATATAGTTACACAGTTACAACAGATATCTAAAATAGAATGAACGGGTACATTATCGTAAGATACTTTTATACAATTTCAGAGTACAATAAATTAATGAACAACACATATCTTGATACTATTATTCTTACCATTTACTGATATAATGGATGACATCAATTAGGCTTACTATAGACAAATTAGTAAATGTGAGCCACATAGTTTAAAATCAATACGTGTAAATTACAAATACTAATTTGCCCATACATAAACAGAATTAAAATTGATAAACATTATTGAGTGAAAAAGTTAAAAATAAATAAAGAGGTTTATTATAGTAAGATAATATAATACAATTTCAGAGTACAATAAATTAATGAACAACACATATTTTGAGACAATTATTCTTACTATTTATTACTATATTATTATTTATGTTTATTTATATTATTGACTGATATAATTGATGACATCTATGGGAATGCTATAGACAAATTAGTTAATGTGAGATACACATTTTAAAATAGATACATGTATACTACTTAAGCTAATTTGCCCTTGAGGACCTTAAGTAAGCAGAATAATCAATGCTAAGCATTATTGAGTAACAGTTAAAAATTATGTTAATTTTAACATATAAATATAGCTTAATCAGTGGCGCAATCAGAATTTTTTCAAGGGGAGCGTCCATAATTATTTGATCATAGACATTTCAATTAAAGAAAAAAACCTGGTACCTATAAACACCTCTATCATCTTCAACTATTGTAACAGAAAAAGTAATTAATATTTGTTAAAATTTAAAAATATTTGGAAATAAATCAGGATTACAGTGGTTATTTATTTCAATAGTACCTATTTATTTGTTCTATATTAATATTGCCCAGATAACGACCCATAAAATTATTAATGACTTTAGTCAATCAAAATCGTCAACATCAGTAAAATAAAATTCAATGAGTTTTTTTAATTTCAACTTTCATCACCAAATTACGTAGAAAAATCTCAAAAATGCCCATAAAATAACCTTCATTTATTAGTATTTATTGGTCTAGAATCACGATAAATAGAGTTATGGAATTTTGTAGCTTTAAAAAATTATGAAAAAAACAATTAAAATGAAGCAATAAAGCACCAAAAATTTCACAAAAGTAACAAAATAAAATAGATTGAATTTTATTGTATGTAGCATAAATCGAATTCATACCTGATTTATCTTCGTTTTAGAGTTTTAGACCAATAAAAAAAGAAAGCAAATTCTTAATCATACATTTAATATCTTAATACAGAAACTATTACAAAATTATTATTTTTGTAGCAGTTTATATAAGTATATTTTATGAAAATAAATAATCTTAAATATGGTGCAAGGGAGGGGTCCGGATCCGGGGTCCACCCCTCTGGTTGCGCCATTGCAGCTTTTAACAAATGTTTTCAAATATAAAGTACAATGAACAGGTACATTATAGTCAGATACTCTAATGTCATTTTAGACAAATTAATTGACATGACATTTTTTGAAATAATTATTCTTAAGATCTACATTCTACTGGTATAATGAACGACGTCGATTAGGCTTGCTATAGATAAATTAGTTAACTTGGGACACATAGTTCAAAATTAATATATATACAGGGTGATTTTTTAAGCGTGCTCATCCCCATTTTTGGCCGTAAAAATGCAAAATTTGGGATTTTTTTTCCGGAATGTTCAAGTTACTATAAAACCAATATTTTCCATAACTCATTTTTTTCATGTCACCATAAGGGTGTCCCGTGGAGATACAAACTTTCTTTTTTCAAATGGCTACCCCATATTTTAATTACGAAATTATGTTCGGGTTATTTTTTTTGTAAATTTTGATGTATTGAAATTGAATTTGAACGTGTAGTTTTTGAATTATTAAAATTTAAGTATTGAGGAAAATTGTCCCTTGGGCACATATTTAGTTACGTACGTAGTTCGTAATAATTATAAATCTACTCAATTAACCTTTGATCAGAAGTATTTAGTCAAAATATTTATTGGGATGTACGTGATTAATTGCGAATTAATTAATTGTGTATTAGCTGATATGATTATATTCAAAACTGAAAACAAATTTCGATTCACAACTTCATCCAATATTTTAATTTATTCTCAATAGGTAAATGAGATAAGACGACCTGACTAATTAATATTTTGTAAATGTAAAATTTAATCTCGTACACACGACATATCTATGAACATTACGTTTATTATACTGATATTATATAGAATTAATATCAATATTATAATTAATTTATTGATATTGACTAATATCAATGTGCGAGACACGCTGAGTGGAAAATGACAACGGA
>JAIPRM010004112.1:0-23919 GCA_025469315.1 Stegophylla sp. TES_Ste_2020 | reverse complement strand
AAACTTTTGGACAAGTATTTCTATACGAAAAAGTGTTAACAGAAAAAAAAAAAATAAACATCATTGTAAAAACACTAGCTTCTTCACTTTGTTCAGAATCTAAAATGTCTAAGGCCCGTTTCACATGGACGCGTATTGTACGCGCGCTGGTAAAAACGCGTGTACTATGCGTATGAAAACGTTACTCTATTTTGTATTCACATACATGCGTACAAACGCGCGTTTCAAAGTGGCTGGGTTGAATTATTTCATATTGTACATATTATTGTCATTATTAGTTTTGCTGCAGGATAGTGAACACCTATGGAATATATATTGTTTAAAAATTAAAATTAAATATGAATAAGCAAAACAAAAAGCTACTTTTATTTCTTACCGTATTATTTAAAAAATAAACAATATTAGAAAAAAAATCGTGTAAAAAGACTTTGGATCCACTCGTTGGTGGCTGAAAGATCTTTAAAAGGTGCGTTTTCTACTATGTTTTCTGATCTACGAGAACACGAAGACAAATTTTTTAATTACTTTCGGATGTCCATAAGAAGTTTTGATTAACTATTATGTAAGCTTGAACATAATTTAAAACGTTCATATTACTTTTGATAAAATAATATATTATTAGTGTTAATTACTTTTTTATTTTAATCAACATTCATAAATACTGACATAAAAATATTTTACAATTTGTAATAACCAAGATAATAGTAGTATCTAATAGATAGTATCTATCGTATAAACATATATATTTAATGTATTTTGTGATGGAAACGTAAAGTATAGAATTTTATATGTGTACAAAACTTTTTTCATTTAATCCAATTTATTTAAATGTAATTAAATCATATTTATATTTGATAATACTTTTTTAACAAACTAAATTACAATTCTATTTTATGCTTAGAAATATTCTTGTAGGTTTCATCAGCAATATTTCAAAGATTAGCATGACTTTCTACCTCAATAATGATTCTATCTGTATCCATATTAAATTTACGGAAGTAAATATTTTATTTAAATAAGAACAATAATGAAGTTCTTAATAGAATAAATACTTAATAAAATAAATACTTATGTTATTTTCAATTTTTTATGTGTGAGGTAAAGAAACACAAATGAAAATAATTTTAAAAGTTGATCAGCGCCACGCAAAAAACGCACTATGTGAAACCTGTCATATCATGTAATATCTTGTACGCGTGCGTATGATACGCGTCGCGTACGAGGACGCGTTCGCCTCGCGTCTCAAAAAACGCGTCGCGTATCGTACGCGTCTATATGAAACAGTCAATTTAAATAGTAGAACCCAAAACGCGACGTATGATACGCGCGCGCATGAAACGCGTCCATGTGAAACGGGCCTAATACTTATTTTTATCGTTGTTGATATTATTCTGAAATCCAAATACCGAAAATTTTCTTAAAATAGATACTCCTATTCCACTTAACCACCAACTATAACGTGTAATACTGTTACAGTCATAAACATATATTACAAGTAGATTCTCATAATTTTTTAGAAATTTCTATTACCTGTTTAAACTGCACACTCAATTCCCGTTTATTCAGTTCTGAATAAAAGTTCTGTATTTTATGTTACACCTAAGTTTTAATATTGGGCAATTACAACATTCGTATATCATTTTATAAGTGCATTCTAAGTGTGCGTGTATCAATATATTTTTTTTACATATTATTAATTAATTATTTATTATTTCATTAAAATTTAAATATTAACAAAGTTTATGTATACATTATAATTACGATTATAATACAAAAAATACAATAAACAAAATTGCTCAGATGGCTAATTATTTATTTATTTATGCATATGACATTTTTGGCTTATCAATAACTCAAGTAGTAACATTTATTATAAAATAAAATAACTAGATGGCTAAATAATAAAGTTATACTTATGTTACAATATTAAGTTTTTTTTTTTTTAATGACTACATTTTGTTTTTTTTTGTAAACTTTCCATTTAAGATTAAACTGATCTTATAACATTTAAGAAAATATCTAATAAGTTCTTAATGTAGGAGACCTAAATCTGATTTTTAAAATTTTTATATTTAGTAGACACTTAAAACCAACAAGTTATGATATTGTAATGCATAAACATCTTAATAGTGTTAATTTAATACACACACACACACACACACACACACACACACACACACACACACACACACACACACACACACACACACACACATATATATATTATTTTATATTAATTTTTTAAATAAAAAAATAAAAAATTCAAATCATAGTTTAGAAGCTCCAATTCCATGTAGTAAAAAATCAATACCTATTTCGAAATATTTTTTATAATATTTTTACATAGTAAGATTTTAGATTCTGAACGAAGTGAAAAAGCTAGTGTTTTTACAATTATGTTTATTATTATTATTTTCTTCTTTTTTTCTGTATACACTTTTTTATATAGATCTACTTAGCCAAAAGTTTCGATCAGTGACTTTTTGAAACTGGATTTGCCTCAAGTCGGTACTTTAGACAGGTCATTTTTAGAATTTCTCAATTCTTCATTTTTTTTTTGAAAACACTACCCAAAATTTGACAATTTGACCATCATTTTTTGATCCCAATTTGATGAAAATTCAAACATAGATAGACAATAATATGAGAAAAATTTTAATGCAAGAAAATTTTGAAAACGTGAAAAAAAATGTTGGACATTTTTCTAATTTTTTCCCCTTTTATATTAGATAAAAAAAATAAAAGTAAAGTAAAGTAAAGTAAAAAACAAAAAAACTTCGCACCAAAGATATTCTTCACTTTTCGGGTCAGATACTCATGGTGAGTGATGAAAATGACGAATATTATTGTTCTTTATATTATTAACTTCTTTCCTTCAGAATCGTCTTAATGAAGAAATGATCCAAGGAGTGAAGAATATCCGTGGTGCGAAATATGTCCGACTTTCTTGTCTATACTTTACTTTACTTACTTTTTTCTTGTTTAGTCCATTAAAAAATTTATTGAGAGGAACTCATTTTCACTGTGAGGAAATGCTCATGAAAGCAGTTACTGAGTACTTGGATGAAAATGTACTGCGTCTCTCCGAAATGACATTTTCAAATTTCAAAATACTTCATCGATGGGAAAAACTCATAAATTTTAATGGTGACTATACGGTATAATTGAAAAATATGTCTATTGACTGTATTATCCTGTTAACATATTAAAACAATTAATTTATTTTAGATTTTAAGCTAAGTGAAGAAGCTAGTGTTTTTACAATGATGTTTATATTATTTTTTTTCCAGCAACTTTTTGAAATCAGATTTTTTTCTAAATGGCTTTTAGACAGATAATTTTTCGAAATTCTCAATATTGTTTTCTCAAAATTTGGGGAAAGTTACCTAAAATTGGAAAAAAAGACTCGAAAACTATCTTTTTTTATTCCAAACTTAATGAAAATATTAACATAGATAGACAATAATATGAGAAACAAAATGTCAAAAATGTGAAGAAAAAATGTTGGACATTTTTTTTCAAATTTTCTTTTCTTACCTTTATTTATTAGAAACAAAAAGTAAAGTAAAGGAAAGGTATGTAAAATAAAGTAAAGTAAAGTAAAGAAAAGATATGTGAAGTATTACTTATAGAGTATTCTTGAGGCTTGTTGAAAATTATGCGACTATTATTGTTCTTTATGTTATTAACTTCATTTAGAATCTTATTATTGAAGGAATGATTTATCACTTCTTTAAAATTCTATACACCCACAAGAGTATTTGACTTGAGGACCGAAGAATACTCATGGTGCGAAGAATGTCTGTCTTTATTATCTATACTTTACTAATCTTTGTTTTACTTTACATTTTTATTATTCAATACGTTTTTGTACATTATTTTTGAAACAGCCTACATAGTTTAATATTAACTAAATAGTACAAAATGCAAATTATTAAAATTCTTCTTTGCTCTATTTCTACTTTCGCCCTTCCTTTGAACATTATATATAATCGATACTGGTTATAGCCGTGTAGGCATGAACTTAAAATATACTAGGAAAGTAATATGTCTTTCGAACATTCCTATTCGTATAACTGATAGTAAATAATGTACGGTACATTTAATTTATCATCTATAACTCACATTGAAAACGTTGAATGTTGTTTATGAACTGAATATATTATGTCTATATTTATCTGTGTAGAAATATATATATATATATATATAGAAAATCGAAAAATGAATAATTACCTAGTGAAAAGATACTGAGTCTCACTGTGTGTATGTGTGTGCGTGTGTTCGTGCGTGCACGTAAAATAATAAAACACAAAAATAAAACTGGACTGTAAACATTATAATACGCAATTAGCGATTTCATGGTTTAACACCTGTGGGTACCTAGTCATTGTTGTTGATCACATTATTACCTCATTCCGCGGCAATCATAATTTTAATAAAATGTCCGTTTTTGTTTATAAATGTACATGTAAATGATTTCTTTTGCGCATTAACGATGCGTGAATTCGGGTACAGACGATGGCATTCTGCACGCGACCTTGCGGCTGAGGCTACCTTGTACTTTTAACAACATGAAATATCTGTATACACAGACACCTTGACGAACGCACCGACCGTGTTTTCATAAAGATTCGTATATATTATGTTAATCGAAAGTGTCACTCATTGACTGTATGAGTCACTTGTGGAATTAAAACTGTTATTACCGTGGTGAGTTGTACTGACCACGGTAATAACTACTGTGTGATTTCTGGTTAGAGTGAATTTCTCAAAATTCTGTCACATTTTTTTTTTCGATTTGTTATTGTTTGTATGACCTTTGTGATCTATATACTGACGATGACTTTAAAATGTTTTCATTAAAATAAATTTAGAATATATAACCTAAATCTGCAGACGTAATGAACGGGGCCTCGTATGTATGATATAATGTATATTTTTCAATTAAAACCTCATAAAATATTTAATTTCTAATCAAGTAAAAATTTTTACTTAAATCTTTACAAGTATTTTTTTTATCTATTATCAAATTTTCTTAAATGATTGTTCTATGAATATATTTTTCAAGTATTTAAAGTTAGATTTACAGCTCGAATGAGTGTTAATAAAAAACGACAGATTTATTTTTGTTATTACTTTGTAATACATTTATATTATAGTTTTTAGAGTAGAAAAATTTAAACACAATTACTCATTTATAGGTCTAATTATAATCATATTTTAGCTAAAATCAGTAGAGTAAATTTATATATATATATAAATATTTAATTTTTAAATTATGTTAAAATTGATCATTCCTACGAACATGTTCAATTACAAACATTGTTCAGTTATTAAATTAAAATACATACCTACTAAAACTGTCAATTATTATTGTACATAATTAACTAAAGCTCCACTCAAAATTGTTTTATCTGACAAATTAACCATCGTTTATTTAAAATTCTACACACTCATCAAGAACATCTCACCCTGTATAGTAAAAAATATCCATGTTCTGAAATATGTCCTGTTTGTGTACTTCTGTGATAGCGAGTAAGTTATTCTTAGGATTTTATCGAGATTGGAAGTATATAAAAATTTAGTTAAGTGTAAATTAAATAATAATGTTAAATAAATTGTTCTGGGTGACAAATTTAAAAATGTTAAAATAGTTTTAATTCTAAAATAGAATTTGATAATTTGATGTAGTTGAAAATGAAACATGACGTGAAATATAATCTGAAAACAGAAATATAAACTAAAAATTTATAAATATGCAAATACATATGCATTAAATATGCGAAAAAAGTTAAAAAGTTAAAAATATGTAAAATAAATTGATGTTTACGATTTGAATCGTTGCTAATTTCTAGTTTGATTAAGAATAGTTTGTTCAAATGAATATATTCATTTACCTATAGAATTGTTTTATTTGTAAGTCGTATACGAATTATTTGTTAAACTTTATTAAATTATAGTGCAGAAATACGGGTTTTTACTGTTGATTAAATTTCAGCTCTTTATGACGCGTCGCTTACATTATTGTATAAGAAAGTGTGTATTGATCGAATAAGCTTAATAATTAGTCGTGCGTTTTTCGTCAAATTCGATATGATTCAAATCTGTCAAAATTATTTTTTTGACGTCGATTCTTATGTATAGAAAAAAATAACGAAAATTATTACCTACTCAAACGAATGCTATTGTCACTACGTGTAAATACTGTATGTCCAATTATGTTTTACCTAATAATAACAATGGTTAATCGCATACAGCCGTGTTATTTGTATTGAAAAAAAATTATTTTTACATTTCTGTACAAAATCAAATTACAATAAGCAAATAGACATGACAAATAAAAATATATACTGAGATAAGGATAAGAAGAGAAGTTATTTAGTTATAAGACCTTTTACACACTTGTTAAGTGAGTACATTTTTATAAATTATTCACGAATTAAAGTTAATATTTTGGGAGAGAATTTAATACGGTTTTATTAAAAAAAAAGAATTTAAAAAAGTCGGACCTACTTTGTATCATGGGTATTCAGGTAATCTTCGCTCCTTGGAGAGGATAAAACTCAACTAAACAATTTTAAGCAAAGAAACAGAACGGTAATAGTTTTCAGTTTTATATTGAATGTGTTTTTTAATTTTAATACCTAATAGTATACTGTATGGCCATTTTATTATTTGCGAGATAGATAAAATGTTTGGTGTTTTTAAATTCGAGGCTATTTTAATTTAAAATCGATTCCATTGATTTTATCAAAAATGGTATTTTAAGTTGACATATATATGCGTTTCCATCCTAAAAACTATGAACTGAATATAAAAATACATTTTTTTGCAGTCTTTTAGATTAACAGATTGTAATTTAATTTGAGCCATAATTTTAGATTTAAACGCTAATAAGAATGTATTCATCGAGCAAAATTTTTAGTTTAAAATTAATAACTTGAACAAATTTTAATAAAATATGGCGATGGTTAAAAAAGTATTTGAGAAATCGTTTGGTAAAATCTAATATGAAAGTAATCTAAATCAAAAATAGTATTTGAATACATAAATCATACAAATTCTAACTTGAACGTTAAAAAAAAAAAAAATGACAAACGATTTTTAAAGGTTGTTAGAAATATATGAGTGTGGTTATATTATATTTTCAGATCATAACATTTAGAATTAATACTTTTTTTAGAAAAAAACGAGATACTTCATAATTCTTTATTTATCTTAAAAGTGGTTTAATTTTTAATTTTTTATAGTCTATATTACATTGTTGTTGATCGTAGGTGAAGTTTTGAAGTCACGTTTGAATAGTTGAAACAGATTTCATGAAAATTTTGTTGACAGCATAATATATGTCAAAATCACTCAATTTTTCGGTAGTTATTCTCACGCTTAGCAAAACTATTAGAAATTTCAAAAAATGACTACTTTAAAGTAACAAAATTATCTATCGAAAACCTTCTGTTAGACGTGCTGACCCTAGAATTGTTTCGACTAGAATTTCATTGCGAAACCACTCGTTCCTTGCTCCACTCTGAATCTGTAAATCGATATTATTACTCATGCGATTCGACAGATAATGCGATAATATTAGCCAGTGGAGGCGTGCGCACGGCGGTAGTGGTCGGATAGGCCTCCTGCGACTTCTGGCTTTTTTCTGTAGATAATAAGTGTAATAAATACTTATCATTGACCAAATGATATATTATATTTATCAACTATGGTGATAACTGTGTTTTACACAATTGAATTAATTAGTATAAATAGCTAACCATAGAAACAAATAAAGACATTAAACAATAAAACTTTTTTGATATTTTTAATGCTGCTTTTTTATTGTAAAAAGGTCCCAAAACTATGAGTGTCCAGAGGTTCTACGTGGGCTAAGATGGCTCTGACTATACTAGTAGTTATTAGTGTAAAAATCTTTTGTTCAGACCCAATGACGTATTTAAGAGGTGGTAAGTGATGAATGGATCACTTCCTCCTTGGGCTTTTTTTTCATTGAGATGTAATATAATCTACTATTATATCACATTTATAATAATTATATACGTCGATCTATCATGGACAATTTTTAAAAAGGAAGAAAAGGACGATTTGTTGTAACTAATTTTAGATTCAGAAGAAAGTGAAGAAGTTTATGATTTTACAATGATGTTTATTTTTTTTTCTCTTTCTGTGAAAACTTTTGTGTATAGAAATACTTGTCCAAAAAGTTCAATCAATATCTCTATAGAACCAGAATCACACCGAGATGATACTTTAAATAGGTCAGTTTTAAAATTTCTCAATATTTTTTCCAAAAATGGGGAAAATCTGTCGAAAAATTGATAAAAAAAAAATGGCAAAATATGCAATTACCGGAATTTCCGTAAAATTGAAAATTACTTTCCAACATAACTTCATAACTTCTAATATAATGCAGCTAGGTAATTGTAACTTTCACCAACTACTAGAAATAGTCTTTAAAATATATCATAACAGTTTCAAAAAGATTTGATCAACTTTGAATTAAGTACAGCATTTTGAAAATTTCGGAAATTTCTCATTATTTGTTAGTTTTTATGTAATAAAATTTTTGATTTTTGATATTAAGACTTGAAAATGTAATATGATCTCACTGACATATATGTCTAATTGTCCTGAAAAAATCTCAAAAATCGTTCGACAACTTTTTTTATACCCGTTTGAAGTTAGAATTTCGACGAAATTCGTTAGTTTTACCTAAAATTACGCACTTTAACGTACATAAAAGAAAATTGGCCACACCGATTTTTTTTGAAACTTTGTGCCTAGATAGAGAATTTTATGGTGAATATTTTGGTGAAATAAAATTTTAAGCGAACAAAGAATTAAATATTTTACAAAGGTTTGATTGAAAAAATATCAGAGAAAGTATGGACATCTTACCTACTTCGATATACTTATGATAACACGCAAAATGTCGGTAGATAATGATTTTTCGCTATCTTATTTATTTTTCAAAGATGAATATGATAGTATGAATTAAAATCTATGTGCATTAATAGTTTTCTAATTATTTTATTCTATTTTGAAAATTCAATATTTTTTGTTATTATATTAAATACCTATTATTTCAACCCAACGCTTTAGTTTGTTAGTGTGGCACAATGGTAATGCATTAGTCCCGCTGTGTGACGGTCACGGGTTCAAAACTAATCCAAGATCTGAAGGCTGCAACCCATAAGCGCAAAATGTAACCCAAACGCGACCCAAAAGCGCAAAATTAAACATCCCATAAGCGCAAAAAAAAAATCAACGTTTTAATATCCCATAAGCGCAAATAAATTTTACTAAAATAAAATAAAATTTATTTTATTAAAAACACACCTAGTTATAATTAATTGAGATTTTAAGTTATTATTATAAAATATTTAATATATTATCATTATTACTATAGTGACTACCTTAAAATTAAATATGAAATGTGAATCCCATAGTTTTTAAGTAATTCATCGTGAAGATTTGTTTTGAAAAATGTAAATGTGTTAAATTATTATTTGTTGAGCTTTTAAAGTTATTGTTATAAAACGCATTATGTATAATTAATAATATAATGTATAAATTTCAGAATCATTTTTATCGTATTCAGTCTTAAGTCACAATTTATCAATTTATCTGTACTTAGCTTGTCCTAGGTGAAACCGGCCATATTTAATTTTTGCATTTGGAAAAATACGCGATGGTATATTATGAGCAAATAATTTATTTAAAACCTAAAATTGTCATTTGAGGTTATAGTTTGTTATTATAAACTATTTACTTGAGTGCTAATAAACGGTTATCATAATTTTTTACGATAAAACACTAAAATCATTTTTGTAGAATAGAAAAGTGTATTTGAGTACTAAACTACTAAATATAATAAGTTTCAAAATATTAAATTTGCGCTTTTATCCCATAACCAAGGTACAAAAGCGCAAATCAATTTTGCGCTTATGGGCTATTGGTAAAAATAGACCTTTTTGCGCTTTTGGGTATCACCGGATCTGAATACTTTGCACTTTTTAGCTGTGACTGACAGGATGTTCTACGATAAACATTAGTAAAAATTATGTTACAGTGCATGAATGTTGATTTACGATAATTAGAGCCACTTTGTTTTATTTTATTTTATTATGATGTTTATATTTTATTGTAATTTGAAATTATTTATGGAGTATTCCATTAGGTGTATGTGAATATATGAAAATCAATTTTGTTGCTCGTAAATGTTGTATGTAACAAAATAATTAAATTATTATAGTTTAACATTGAAGTTTAATTTTTCAAAACTGATATTTATTATTGTGTATTAGTTGAAGCTTCGTTCAGAATTATTTTATTAAAAAAATGATTCATTGTTTCTTTAAAATTCAATACACCCGTCAAGAGTATTTCACCCAACGAGCGAAGAACACCCCGACGAACGTAGAACACACTTTTTTTTGTAACTAATTTATACTTTGTTATTTATAACTAATGCTCGTACATAATATTTAATTTAAAATTTTATTTTATTTCAAGTGAAATTAGGAAAAACATATTAAACTTTGTTCAATTTGTCATTGAACATAATTATTTTTCAGTAACAAGATATAAATTAATTAATATACACTATTTTTTGTGAAAAATCTCATTAATAATAATAAATGTTAAATATTATGTATTATCCAATTATTTTACTTTATAAGTAGGAATTTTTACATCAAAACTAATTGGATATTATCAATTTTATGAATATGCCATATTTATGTGATCTATTTAATAAGTTTGAAGAGACTGAGTATGGCAACCATTCAGGGAAACGACTATAATCAAAAGTTTGTAAGGCAAAAAAAAACAAATATTGTAGTAAGGAACTAATGAAAAACTATTTCAAGTTAAGATTTGAACAATTTACACATTTGTTTAAGCAACTAAAATTTGCGTATGAATAATATACAAATCGCCCTTCCTTGGTGGAGCTTCTGGTATGTCACCGTTCAAACCTTTTTAAGGTGGGACCTCTTGCAGATTAAGTTTGACGCACGCCTCTGTTAGCCGGATGAAAATAGTATAACTATTTTATTGCTAGGACCTCGTTAGCCGAATCGCAACGCCCACAGTAAGTTAATATTATCCTATTGCTAACATTACCCGTAACATAATATTATACAGCGTATATTATTATACAAAAACGTGCGTACATGATTTCAGTCGAAAACAAGAGTGTTGAAATGACGACCACAGCTGATTCGGAAATGAATTTCCTTTCGCGGAAATTCATTCGCAACTGTATCATGGGCATGATTGAAATATAGCTGTATCTATACCTTTACGAATTAGGCATAGTGAGAAATCAAATCGTTTAAACGGTGAAAATAAGCACGTGCTGCACGTACCTATACAATTGTAGGCGTGTGTGTGTGTGTGTGTGTGTGTGTGTGTTGCAAACGTATGTACATATTTAGGTGTTCGAGCGAAGACTAACGTGCCGTCAAGTTCCGGGTAAACGGATCTGCCGTGATTACACAATAATATCTATATGCGTACGAATATTATATGAAAAAAAGTTAAACAAATATGAGTAAAGTATAAACGAGAAATGAAGGAAACCGGATACCCATGGTATTACTTCATACCATGGGTATTCTTTGCTTCTAGGGTAAGATTCTCTTGGTAGGTGTGTTGAATTTTAAATAAACGTTAAATAATTTTTTTAATTATACGATTCTGAGCGAAGTATGTTAAAGTACTATAAAGAACAATGATAGTTTTATATATAATTAATTATTTTTACATTGTACATTGTTTACACATAATTTTCCATGTATATGTTGCTGTACTGTGGTTCTTCGGAACTAAGATATGAATATGTTATTTTATTTTTAACTAAATTTGTAATTTTTTCCTCAGATTGTTTTGAAAGAGTTTCTATCGGTAAACGTTTGAACAGTTCGGACGTGACAAAGACTGTTTCTACCACGAACATAAAACAATGCAGTAATGAATGCGAACGAATGTTATGTAATGCATACGCTTACGGGTACGCGAAAGAAAATTGTATTTTTGTTTTCAGGAGTTTGATGAACATATATAAACACCATATACTTATTTTGCAGATTAAATGGACTAGGAGATGGAACGTGTCTACTCGGTTTAGACCTACCGAAAACGAGACCGTACGACGATCCGGAGTATGATCTTTTTATGAAAATATTGCAGTGTAGAGACAGAACGAGTGAGTATAGAATTATTTTTAAATAATTA
Organism: Stegophylla sp. TES_Ste_2020; assembly: GCA_025469315.1. NCBI lineage: Eukaryota > Metazoa > Arthropoda > Insecta > Hemiptera > Aphididae > Stegophylla > Stegophylla sp. TES_Ste_2020. The sequence goes on along the minus strand of JAIPRM010004112.1, from coordinate 11,670 downwards.
CTGCTCTATACATATTAATATTATATGTTATATTGTAATAGTGACATAATATGACGGATATTTAGTAAGACAATATACTTTTTATTTTCAAATCGAATGTTATGATAAAAACAATTAAACCATGTTTTTGTAACTATTTTGATATTTAAATACAATTTTTGATACTTATGGCATCGAATTTATTCTAATTATATTATAAAAATGTAGTATTTAATAAACTAGGTATAATGACGTATTCAATATGATACGTTCCCAATTAGCCGACATTTCATTTCGCGAACGTTTCATTTCGCCGACAATGCGTTTTTATTTTTTGCGTAGTTCCATTTCATCAATATTTTTTTAGACTCTGAACGAAGTGAAGAAGCTTATGTTTTTACAATGATGTTTATTTTTTTTTCTCTTTCTGGAAACACTTTTTCGTATAGAAATATTTGTCAGAAAGTTTCGATCAGTATCTCTGTAGAACCGAAATGGTACCCAGATGGTACTTAAAACAGATTATTTTTCCAATTTCTCAATACTTTTTTCAAAAACGGGGAAAAACTGTCGAAAAATTGACAACAAGAAACGGCAAAATACGCAATTACTGAAATTTCCGTTAAATTTAAAATTATTTTTTGACATAACTTCTAAAATAATGCAGCTAGAGACTTGAAATTTTCACCAACCATTAAAAATAGCTACGAAAACATTTCAAAAAAGATTTAATCAATTTTGAGTTAAGTGCGGCATTTTGAAAATTTCGGAAATTTCTCATTTTCTGTTAGTTTTTATGTAATAAAATTTTTGATTTTTGATATTAAGACTTGAAATTTTATTATGATCTCACTGACATATATGTCAATTGACCTAAAAAAATCTCAAAAATCGTCAGTCAACTTTTTTTTTTATTCCCGTTTGAAGTTAGAATTTCGACGAAATTCGTTAGTTTTACCTAAAATTACGCACATATAAGAAAATTGGCCAAACCGATTGTTGTGAAATTTAGTGCCTAGATAGAGAATTTCATTGCAAATATTTTGGTGCTATAAAATTTCTTACGGAAAAAGTATTAAACATTTTACAAGGGTTTGATTGAAAAAAATCGGAGAAAATACAGACAGTTATTAGGAGATATCTATAGATAACACGTGGTTGCTAAAGGTTGATAATCAGGGCTCGGAAGTTATAGCACTAAAAAAATTAATTTTTAGTGCTTAAATATGCACGTAAAAATATTAATATAAGCGCTATAAATAACACTCAAAATTGGAAAATATGCAAAATAAAATTTTCAAAATTTTTTTTGAACATGAAATTTAAGATAAATTTAATTTTACAGATTTTTTAAATATGAAGTATTCGATTTTTATTGGAAATGAACGGAATTGTTCGATTTAATCGGCTGTTAACCTTATTATAGGTAATTTAGTTTTTCAACCACATATTGTTACAACATATTGTAACAGCATTTATAACTCCAAATCAGCGAAATAGCTCCTTTAATATGTATTTATGTAAAAATGTACCCAAAAATATTATTAAAAACATTAAATTACCAAAATAGCAGTAAAAATTGTAAATATGCAAAAAATAGCAAAATAAAATTTCGTGCATGACATTAGAGACGAGTGAAACATATTTGTATCTTACTTTGGATGTTCTAGGACGAACCAAGAAAAATATGAATTTTCTAGAACTTCCGAGCCCTGTTGATAATGTTTTATTGCATCTAATGTATTTTTCGACGCTAAATACGATGGTGTGAATTAAAATCCACGCCCGACAATAGTTTTCTAACTATTTTATTCTATTTTGAAAATTCAATATTTTCGGTTATTATACTAAATACCTACTATTTCACCTTTAGTAAGGTATTGTGGCGTAATCGTAATGGAACCGGCCCATCACGCGATAGTACCGGGGTTCAATTCCAGCCCGGCACTCTGAATTTCTTGAATTTTTTTTTTTCTTATACTATTAACTTCCTTTGTTCAGAATCGTTTTATCGAAGAAATGATTTATCGTTTCTTTAAAATTCAATACATCAGTCAAGAGTATCTCAAATGACGTGCGAAGAACATCCCGACGAGCGAAGTACACACTTTTTTTAAGATATAATTTATACACTGAACTGGTGCGTACTAGTATGTAAAATGATATACAATAAAATTGTACACTATACCTGTTAACTACTCTTATTGAGTTTAAATTATTATAATATTCGATAGTTTATATACGTTATATTAAATGATAATTATTATTGTATCGTTCCGGTATCAAGATAGTGCGTTCAGAAATATTTCAATTTCAATTTTATTTTACGCGCTTAATTTTTGTATGGAGATTGAAGAAATTTTTGCAATAATTAAGTTCGAATATTCTGAATGCAAATATTTTCAAAACAGCTCAAAAGTATGTTGAACATAATATTTTAATAAAATCATTTTAAAACATTGCTAATAATTTAGCATATTCAAATAACTGTGTGGGTTTTATGTAATTTAAACGCCATAGCGTATCAAAACGTAAAAATAAATTATTTAGTTTAATTTATTTAGATTGTAAATAATAAAACTAAAAAGTAAAGTAAATTAGAATATAGATAAAAAAAGTCGGACATTCTTCGCACCACGGATATTCTTTGTTCCTTGGTTCAGATACTCTTGGAGAGTGTGTAGAATTTTAAAGAAACGATAAATCATTTCTTCAATAAGACGATTCTGAACAAAATAAGTTAGTAGTATAAAGAACAATAATAGTCATTTCATAATTTTCAACACACTCACCAAGAGTATCTGACCCGAAGAGCGAAGAATATTCGTGGTGCGAAGTGTATCCGGCTTTCTTGTCTATGCTTTAATTTATTTTACTTTACTTTACTTGACTTTACTTTTTTTATCTAATAAATGTAGAAAGGAAATGAAATTTAATAAAAAAAAAAAACGAGTTAGAAAAATGTCCAATTTTATTCACATTTTCAAAATTTTCTTGCGCCAAAATGTTTCTCATATTATTATTTATTTAAGTTTAAATTTTCAATAAGTTTGGATTGAAAAATAATGTTTTCCAAGTCTTTTTTATAAAATTTTGAGTAGTTAAAAAAAAAAAAAAAAATGAAGAATTGAGAAAATTTACTGATCAAGATTTTGGCTAGTAGATCCATATGAAAAAGTGTATACAGAAAAAAATAAAAATAAACATCATTGTAAAAACACTAGCTTCTTAACTTCGTTCAGAATCTAAAATGGGTCTGCCACAAAGCAGCGTTATTTTAAACTTCCAACCCAATTTTAGGTTTTGAGTTGAGCGAAAAAGTGTTTATATTTTTTACTTTATGATGTTTTTTTTTAATTTTTATAAAAATGTATTAGTATTTCCGTTCTCGTACGGAAATACTAATACAAAAGTTTCAAACAGAAATTTTTTGAACCAGAATTTGCTCCCGTATAGTAGTTTTGAGAGGTAATTTTTCGAAATTCTAAATAGTTTTACCAAAATATAAAAAAAAACTACCCAAAATTTGACAAAAATGCCTAAAAACCTTTTTTTTTAAATCGAAATTTATGATGATATATGAAAAAAACAAATACATGATATACTATAATAATAAGTCTAAAATAACAGACAATAATATAAAAAATGTTTTGGTAAAAGATAAATTTTAATATACAAAAAAAAATGTTCAGGGCTGGATTGAGGGATTTTAGGCCATCGAGATTTCAAATATTTATCACTGTAGCTCGGGAAATGGCTCACAAGGTCACCATCTTCATTTCGAATGGAAAGACAGCCTGAAAACGCACTACTGGCACTTGGCAGTCATCGATTTCATCCTTTCTCCATTCATTTTCGTGTGATAGAAAATGGACTCCGTTATTAGAATCAACCATATAGGCCTTTCTCATTTACGTCCAAGGGATAGTTTATCATCGGGATCAAAGCTACTGAGGCTGATTGAATGATTTCGGTCCACCGAGATTTCAAATGTAACTAGTTCACGAGAGCACTATTCCCATGTCATTGACTTAAAAAAATTCAAATTTTTAAAAATTCAAAAATGTTTGTTTAATTTTTAACAAAATTGTTTGTTTAATTTTATCACATTGCTTATTGTGCATGTAGCACAGATTTTATATACTCATTTTTCTAATAATAAAAAAAAAAATTATCAACATACATAAATAAGGCGAAGTATCTGGGTTTATGAACTTGTGATATGGACAATCGACCGACAACCAAAATACAGACTGAGTCAATCGACCAACATCAATCTACCAACAACTAAAATATATAATTTAAATAATAGGATAAACCATAAGGTATAAAATTGTAATATAATATCTCTTTAAATATAAATTCTTCAGTTTTATAAAATTATATTTAAGTAATTAAGTACCTATAATAGAAAATTGCGTAATACATGTACAGTTTAAAAGTAAAAATTATGTTGAAAGAAGTTAAATATAAATAAATATAAAAAATTACTTGAAAATAAATAATAAAATGATGAATGAAATATGACACATTATCTCTGTAATATTGCTGTGATTAGTACAACATGTATTAAAGTTATACGTGTAGCACAAGTACCTACGATTAGTACGTGTACAATGTACATCCTTATATTTTACGATACCTACATTCATTCTTTCAATCTTTTTAGTCATAACGCTATTAATAGAAATATTGAAAAATCTAACGTACAGGATATTACATATATTTCATTGTTTCATGAAAAATGAAAATATAATAAATATAAAATATACGCATATATATTATAAAAAAGTAAAATATAATAAAATATATAAAAAAAATATAATTTTAATTTTAATTCACTTAAATATAATTTAATTGCCGCTTAAAATAATTTATATTTTAAATATATATTTTTATTTTTGTTGTTGGCCGATTGAATCAGTTGGTATATTAGTTGTCGGTTGATTGACCCAGCCAGTATTTTGCCTGTGGGTCAATTGTCCTGTTGGTCGAATGACTCAGACCCAATAAACCGAATAGGTTCGGCTCGTAATCGTTGTGAGAAGACATTAAATTTATAATCATGCTTTAAGAATTTATTTTATTTACTAGCACATAAACAATTAAATTAATCAAATCGACGTATATTTTTTTTTTTCATAGCGTGCTTCATAAAACTCGTGGGAGGACGTCGTTTAATTGACAAACACATCCAGAGGACATTACCGGCTGAATCAAAAGGAGACTGCGAACTGTATTGTGAATATGAAAAAGAATTTGCTTGCTCAGGATTTAATTTCAGGTCAGTGCTCTTACGCTAAACGCATACGAACTCCTCGCTAATAATTGATATAAATTGTTCCCGAGCATTTGACCGTTTTTCGTGTATACCACAAGAACATCCTCTCATTTTTTTTTTTTTTTTTTTTTAACGAAGTACGGTATGAGTACGTTACTTACAATTAATTGTCGTTCAATGGTATAATCAGCTTATCCAATTTAAGGGGAAATATAAATCACTTATGAAATGTGAAAATGTGAAAAAATTTCTATATATTCCCTGACACCTAATATTCCATAAATAGTTTCAAATGACAGTAAAATATCAATGTCATAATAAAACTAATTAAAACAGCTCTAATTATCATAAATTAACATTCATTCACTATAATATATTAAGTACTAAAATTTATTGTTTCACTTCTGGTTAGTCACGGTTGAAAAAAGTGTAAAATATTTAGTTTATTGGGTAAGATTTGTAGCCAGCACCATTGCTTACAAATTTGACATCTTAATCAGTACGCTACAAGAACAGCGTTGTTAACCATTGAAATAGTTGGTATATCATATAATAACCGAAAATATTTAATTTTCAAAATAGAATAATTAGAAAACTATTGATGCACGTAGATTTTCAATCACACCATCGTATCCAGCGTCGAAAAATACATAGGATGGTGAACAAAAAACAATACCTACCACCTTGTATGGTGTTAGCTAGAAAATAGAAATACACCATAACATTTTTCCGTACTTTCTCCGATTTTTTCAATCAAACCCTAGTAAAATGTTAAATTTTTTGTCCGAAAGAAATTTTATCCCGCTAAAATATTTGCAATAAAATTCTCCGCATATGTACCAAGTTTCAAAAAGATCAGTTGAACCGATTATTTTTTATGAATGTTAAAGTGTGTAATTTTAGGTAAAACAAATGAATTTCGTCAAAATTCTAACTTCAAACGGTTATATGTATAGAAAAAAGTTAACTGAAGATTTTCGAGATTTTTTCAAGTCAATCAGAAATATATGTAAATGAGGTCATATTAAAATTTCAAGTCTTAATATCAAGAAATAAAAATTTTACTACATAAAAACTAACAAAAAACAAGAAATTTCCAATATTTTCGAAATGCAATTCATAACTCAAAATTGATCAAATGTTTTTAACATTATTATGAAGTATTTTTGTGGCCATTTTTTGTAGTTGGTGAAAGTTTCTAGCTCCATTATTTTTGAAGTTATGTTAAAAAACAATTTTTAATTTTATGAAAATTCCGGTATTAGCTTCTCATACAGTTTTTTGTCAAATTTTTGGCAGAGTTTCCTTGTTTTTGGAAAAAGTATTAAGAAATTTGAAAAATTACCTTTTTAAAGTATCATGTGGGTGTGATTTCAGATCTATAAAGTTACTGATTGAAACTTTTGAACAAGTATTTTTATATGTACTTAAGTTTCAATCAGTAACTCTATAGATTCAAAATACACACAGATGATACTTTAATGAAATAATATTTCTCAACACTTTTTTCAAAAATGAGAAAAATCTATTGAAAAATTGACAAAAACCGGTAAAGTATGCTATTACCAGAATTTTCATAAATGTAAAATATGTATTATATCATAACTTCAAAAATAATGTATTTAGAAACTTGAAACTTCACCAACTACTAAAAAAAGTCATAAGAGCACTTTATAAAAATTTCAAAAACATTTGATCAATTTTGAATTAAGTTTAGTATTTTAAAAATATTGAAAATTTTTTGTTTTTCACAAGTTTTTAACTCTCGATTTTAAAAATTTGAAAATTTAATATGACTTTAAACACATATATTTCTTATTGACCTGAAAAAATATCAAAAATTATAAATCAACTTTTTTCACTTTAACCGCTTAAAATTAACATTTCGACAGAATTCATTAGTTTTACTCAATATTACCCACTATAACATACATAAAAGAATATTGGTTGAACCGGATAAATTAAATCTAAATCTAATTCGTAACATTAAATATATGATAAAATTATTAAATATAAAAACCGACGTAATTAGTATAAAATGTAAATATTAACTAAAAATTAAATATATGTAAATTTAAAATTAAATATTTAACAAATCTAACAAGAAAATTCTCGTAATTTCATCATCACTGAATTTCACTTTGTGTAGTATCTTAATTCCCCCCGAGAGAGGTATATTTCCCCCTGACTGGGAACCACTGTATATTATAAAATATTTAAAGTAATTTATTTTCTCTTACTCACACACTCTTTCTCTCTGTTCCACCACCGCTGCAGATATGACATGAATCTGGACTCGTACAGCAGCTGCCAGCTGACGTCGGTGCCGTCGGAAAAACTCGACTTGTCCATGGATTTCCAATCGGACGTGGATTACGACTACTTCGAGAAGAACGTGAACGCGTCACCCGTTTGCCGGTACATGGAGTTCACCAGTCCGTACGGGCAGAGGCGTCAGTGGGGCTTCCCGGGCGGTGATCCGCAGGACCTCTCGCTGTGGCAAGACTTCAACTCGCTGTGGAGCCAGCCGAACGACGTAGCCGCGTACGGCGACGACCGGGCGTTCGCGTACGACGAACGCGTTCAGTACAAACCGGTGGAAAAAGATGGCCAAGTGCTGTCGTTAAAAGAGCAGAACAACCCGTACGTCAACGCCCAAACATTCTGGTCGAAACGTAAAAAGCCCGTTTTTACGACGTTCACGGGGACATCGTTTGGCCGACGACCGGTATCACCAGACGGTTAGTATCATGCAATTGTAAAGTCTAAGGTTGCCAAACGTCCCTGTTCACCGGGACATGTCAACGGTTTATAACTTAAGTCCAGGTCGTCCCGTTAAATCCACCAAAAGTCTCGATAAAGTTTCAATACGAGATACAATTCCAAAGTTAATAAATTGTGTTTTTAAAGATAGGTAGTTATTCAAACAGGTCAAAAGTTCGAAAAATATTATAATAATAACTCAATAACTTAATCAGCTTATTTAATCAAATGCAATCATTCAAAATTTAACAATAAGTTTTATTTTAATTTTTGATTATTTGTAGTCGTTTATAAAAATATATTCATATATAATAATAATTTACTCACTCATACCAATATGATATAGTACTTAAGTATGCTTTAAATACTAAAATATTGCGCTACAAAAATAATAAATCTATAATATTTTTTATTTTTTTAAGACCCAAATTTTCACAATTGAAATTTTGTACTACCTACAGTTTTAAAAAAATGTTAAAATATTCGTTTTATAAAACTGATTTTTAGAAAAATGTTAGTGTTAAAGGTCTTATTAAAAGTTTGGTCATTTATTTATTATGGTTCCTAAACTTTTTGAAAATATGAATTAATTATCACACAATCATTCAAGATATAACATTATGCACAAAAAAATTCACAAATGCATAAATTGTGCCTATACAACTATACCTAAATAGAATAATTATAATTTGTCAGTGTCAATACTTTTAGGGAATCAGATCTTGTAACAAAGGTAAGCAGTTGAGTCATCGTATCCGTTTAATATTCGTGTACTTGTACTACGTCATGTTAAACATTTCAATTTCGATACTTATTATCGAATGCGAATTATAGCAATCAAAATAATTAAAAATCACTGGTAGGGATTTTATTGTTTTGTATTTTGTTATTTGCACGCGATCTTGATGTACATAATATAAATCATAATCACAGTAATATTTTTATTAAATTATATGGTAAATCAAAACATTGTTTGGTATGTAAATAAATTAATGACTAATATTTTTAAGTGATAGTGTGCAAAAATCAATTCACTTATATTGTTTTTGGTGTTTTAATTTTTTCGATTTTCACACAGATTCCGGTTATTTTAGATTTAATTTCTCCAGTGAATCAATCTGGTAAGATCAAACCATAGGCATGCGCACGGGGGGGGGTCTGGGTATGCATGGGAACCTCCATCCCCGAAATTTTATAATTGCGGCCCTAAAATTTAAGTCTTAGAACAAAGTAGAAGGGCCCAAATTTTTACTTATGATCCCAAAATAAAATTTAACTTCTTTTAAAAGTATGTGATAAAAAAAAATTAAAAAGTATTTTTAATTTGCGTAGAAAACTTTTTATGATAAAATTAAAAAAGCCAGACATACTTCGCACCACGGATATTCTTCACTCCACGGGTTAAACATTCTTGGTGGGTGTATAGAATTTTAAAGAAACAATAAAGCATTTCTTCAATATGACGATTCTGATCGAAAGAAGTTAATATAAAGAACAATAATAGCCGAAGTCACCCGAGTATCTGATCCCGAAAATCAAAGAATATCTGTGATGCAAAGAATATCTGGATTTCTTGAATCTACCGACTTTTACTTCACTTTTCTTTGCTTTGCTTTAATTTTTTATCTAATAAAAAAAGAATAGGAAAAACACATTTAATCAAAAAAAAAAAAAAATTGTTAGAAAAACGTCAAAATTTTTTTGAACTAAAATGTTTTTTTATATTATTGTCTATCAATGTTTGAATTTTCTTAAAGTTTGGATGAAAAAATTATGGTTTCCGAGATTTTTTGTTAAATTTTGGGTTGTTTTTCCAAAAAAAAAAGTGTATACTTTGCTCATCGGGCTGTTCTTCGTACATCGAGTAGAATACTCTTGTCAGGTTTATTGAATTTTAAAGAAACGATTTCTTTAATAAAACAATTCTGTGAACGAAGCTTCAACTAATACACAATTATATTTATCAGTTTTGAAGAATTAAACTTAAATATTAAACTATAAATTATTTTGTAACATACAAAATTAACGAAAAACGAAAATTGATTTTCATATATTCACATACACCTAATGAATACTCCAAAAATAATTTCAATATACAATAATATATAAGCATCATAACAAAATAAAAAATAAAATAAAGCGGCTCTAATTATTGTAAATCAACATTTATGCACTGTAATATATTTTTTACTAATGTTTGTCGTGGCACATATTGGTCATGGTTAACAAAAATGCAAAATATTCGGATTGCTGGGTTCGATTCAAACTCGGCACCATGAATTGAAAAGGGTATTATTTGTCCATAGCACCACACAAATATCGTAGAACGTTGGGTTGAAATAGTAGGTATTTAGTATAGTAACCGAAAATATTGAATTTTCAAAATAGAATAAAATAATTAGAAAACTATTGATGCACGTGGATTTTAATTCCCATCATCATATTCAGCGTTGAAAATACATAAAATAGCGGAAAAACATTACCTACCAACTTTTTGGGTGATAATTAGAAATATAATAATAATTAATCCGTATTTTCTCCGATTTTTTTTCAATCAAACCCCTGTAAAATGTTTAGTTTTTTGTTCGCTTAAAATTTCATTACACCAAAATATTTGCAATGAAATTTTCTATCTAGACACCAAGTTTAAAAAAAAACGGTTTAGCCAATTTTTTTTTATGTAAGTTTAAGTGTGAAATTTAGGTAAAATTAACGAATTTCGTCGAAATTCTAAATTCAAACGGTGAAAGAGAAAGAATTTGACTTATGATTTTTAAAATTTTTTCAGGTAAATTAGACATATATGTCAGTGAGATTATATTAAATTTTTAAGTCTTAATATTAAAAATCAGAAATATTATTACATGATGGCTAACAAAAAACGAGAAATTTTCGAAATTTTCAAAATGCTTTACTTTACTCAAAATTCATCAAATCTTTTTGAAATGTTTTTGGAACAATTTTTAGTAGTTTGTGAAAGTTTCAAGTCCCAATCTGCATAATTTTAGAAGTTATGTTAAAAAGTAATTTTCAATTTTACAGAAATTCCGGTTAATGCATATTTTGCCGTTTTTTGTTAATTTTTCGAGAGATTTTCCATGTTTTTAAAAAAAGTATTGAGAAATTGGAAAAATGACTTGTTCAAAGTACCATTTGGATAAAATTTGGGATTTACAGAGACACTGATCAAAACTTTTGGACAAGTATTTCTATACGAAAAAGTGTTTTCAGAAAGAGAAAAAAAAATAAACATCATTGTAAAATAATAAGCTTCTTCTCTTCGTTCAGTAGTTAAAAAAACTGAAGAATTGAGAAATCAAAAAAAAGGATTTCTTTAATGTACCAATTACAGGCAAATCTGGTTTCAAAAAGTTGCCGATCGACAATTTTGGATAAGTAGATCCATACGAAAAAGCGTTCTCAGGAAAAAAATTAATAGTGTGTACCTATTTTACACCTCAGTGTGTTCTTCGCGACTCGGGTGAAATACTCTTGAGTCAAATTTGATTTGAGAAAATTGAGTAAAAATTGATTGCTGAGTTAACAATGAATTAGTCTTCTTTTTAATATATTCTGTCCTCTTTACAGAACCCTCGGGGTATTTTTCAATAATATCATTGTGATTATTATAGTGCCGTTGAACATTG
>JAIPRM010004111.1:0-14188 GCA_025469315.1 Stegophylla sp. TES_Ste_2020 | reverse complement strand
ACTCGAAAACCATCATTTTTTGATCAGAATTTTATGAAAATTTAAACATAGATAGAAAATCCTATAAAAAAGATTTTGGCGCAAGAAAATTTTGAAAATGTGAAAAAAAAATTTGGACATTTTTTTTTCTTATATTATTAACTCCCTTCGTTCAGAATCGTTTTACTGAAGAAATGATTTATCGTTTCTTTAAAATTTAATACGCCCGTCAAGAGAATACCACCCGTCGTGCGACGTATGTCCGGCTTTTTACAATTGAAATATGAGAGGATTTTAACAGGGGTGTTGTGCTGAGAAGTTTACTGTGGAGAGATTAAGGGCAAAAAAAAATTCAAATATTACCTCTAAAATCTCCATTTTTTCTTTTCCAACATTATCGCCTCTGTTTTATACCCAACGTCGTATGACATGTTGTAAACCGAGGCTTAGAACCGGAGATGATTTTTGTCGTTTCGATTTTGGATTTTTTAAATTACCGACTATTACTATTACATACTACTAAAACCAATAAAACCCAAAAAGATTTTCTACAGACCGTGGTTGTGACTAATTAAACTGGTTTTTGCAAATATTTTTCTCAGTAACTGCAGATTAAAATTGAGTTATAAAAATCGTTATATCAGTTATGTACTAATTACATTAATGTTTTAACTTTTAGACTTTACTAGACTGTACGCATTTTGGTTACTTAAGCATTTTTAAATTCTGGTTTGAAATTTCGAGACTGTTTTTATAAGCTTGAGATTTTGAGTGGGGAAAACTACGTTGAAATCGGATTCACGAAAACCCGGTTCCGAGTACTGTACTATTCGTCACGAGAGACCGAAGTCTTCGTATTTATGACTGTGAAATCACATAATTATACAAATAACATTTTTCGTGACTTTAAACAGTAAAAAAATTGTCTATTTTCCTATGTTCCAGAAACAATTATGGGTACTGACATGAAAGCTCAAGACGGTAAATCGGTTCAGTACGTTAACTCTATTAAAAGGTAAGTTCGAATAAATATTTTAAATAATAATTCATGAACGTGATTCATATTGTTATGTGTAGTCAAGGGCGGGTATAGACGCCATGAACGGGATGGGCAATTTTAAATAAAAATCAAAAAATAATAATAAAGTAGGTGATATAAAATAAATTTTGAGTATTGGGTGTAATTCTCATTCAAAGCCATACTATTTCAACAACTGTAAAAAAAAAAAAAGGAGAACTAATTTTTAACTGTAAAGATACAAAAGCAAGTATAAAAAAAAAAAATACAAATAATGGTGATACATTTTTATTATTTCTTTTAGTCAGAAAACCTATTTTGTGAACGGGGGGGGGTGGGCAATTGGTATAACCTGGTACAAAATAAAATTGGCGCCCCCAAAATACTGACACACGGGGTAGTTGTAGCCAGTACCCTGCCCCTATCACTCCTCACATCTTAACAGCCCCTAGCAAAAAAACCAATGTAAATAAGTATAGGTGCTGACAAGAAGCCTTAATAAACTATTACTAAAAACCATTAAAATTACATTAAATTAAAAGTTTCTTTTTGATTATTCCAATATGTTTAACTTTATTAATTTAAATGTTAGTTAATTAATTCCATTACTACAGAACTAAATTATCAATTTAAAATATAACTTATTTTATACGTATAATGGTATATTATTGTTATTATACATATATATTTTTTTTCCTTGTTTACTATATTTACGTACACATAAATGAATATGAACACAAGTTTCAATAATAATTCACAAGTGAACAAATTTAATTACCAACCACAAAATTTTGGCACCCAGGGCAGTTGTAACCAGTGTCCCACTCCCCCCTCCCATAAATGTGGCCCTGGTTATGAAGTGTGAAAACTTAAATTTAGCAAATTAATCATTCCACAAATAATATCATGATATTGAAAACATAATTTGAGTACTCGGATTCTCGACAAAAACAATCAAGTCAGCTATAATAATAACGCATGACCGTCATTATTTGTTCTTCCAGCGCTTGCAGATCGGTGATTGAGCGAATTTTTGAGTTTTGGCTATGGAACGACATAATTTTCAGTATAAGTAAATGCGGCCGAATATTTTTCAACGCCATCAGTGTGCTACACGATTTTACGGATAACGTGAGTACATTACAAAATAAATACTCTATACAACAACCCGACGAGCAGCAGCTGTGCTCCGGCACACAGTGTGTTGTACCTACGAGCAGTGGCGTTAAGCTTTCATGATTGAAATACCACATAATATGCATCAGTGGCGATATTACATGTTGTTATTATTTACACGATTTCATCCAAATAGTTTTTGCCGCATTCGAAGTTTAAAATTTATTATTATCGGTGGTGTAGATGTGTAAAAAAGTCTAAGGTATATAAAATAGTTGCAAGCATTACCCCATCCCCGTCTTTTCACTGCAAATTTTTTTGTTCTATTTAAAATTTGAATACCTTAAAATCTACTTTACTTTTTTTTTTAATAAATCTTCCCTTCACAATTTATGAATAATTTAAAGTGATTAATATGTCCAAAATATTCAATTAACACTTTCTCTTGTTCCAAAATCTGAGGTAATGAACTTTTTTTCAACTCTCAAATTATTATCGTTACGTCATAAGAAAACACATCTGTATTCAATATGAAAGTTTACGTTTTATTATGTAGTGTGAAGTGTAAATGTTAATATTGGCTTTATACTCATTTTTCATGAAATATACTTGAAAATAAAATATCTGATGTCCATGACGTATAAATGACAAATAAGTAGCCGAAAATTTAAGTAAAAACGATAAAATTTCCCCTGGTTTCATAAAATTGATATTTGGTGTTATAAAAAATTTGTGAATTCTAAAAATGATGTTGTAAAAAATTCTAAAAATTAGAATATGTATTAGTAATATTTAATAATCGACAATCATTTGTACGCTTTAATCTCTATAAATGATTTCGGAACAAAATCTCCTTTTGGGCTAAATAGACATTTGTGACTTTGAAAATATAAGAAAAATCTCGTTTTTTATAGTTACTATCTAAGTACTGACATTTTTTAATTTTAAATCGGAATTTTTTTTTTAATTTCACCCCATTTTCATGGAAGAAAACGAGATACTTTCGAAGATACGTAATCAAAGTTTCCACATTTTTTTGGAAAATATTATCAAATCCACGTATGGCTATAGTGTTGATAAATAATTCGAAGTCTGTTGCAACGTAATTTTTAGAGTCACGACTAATTAACAAAAATTGCTTTGAAAGTCAAGTTAATGGCATGTTTAACAGACAAAAATAATCGTTAGTTTCCCTCACACTTGGAAAAACTATTGAGAATTTTGAAAAATTGAAGGCCTCTCTACTTATAAACATT
The DNA here is from genome assembly GCA_025469315.1 of Stegophylla sp. TES_Ste_2020. Taxonomy (NCBI): domain Eukaryota; kingdom Metazoa; phylum Arthropoda; class Insecta; order Hemiptera; family Aphididae; genus Stegophylla; species Stegophylla sp. TES_Ste_2020. Next base: position 10,819 of record JAIPRM010004111.1, on the reverse strand, counting down.
TTTATCTATAAAATTACCGAACGATACTTTTATACGAGTTTTACTACCCAAAAAAATGTGCACTCCCCGTAAATAGACTACTATGGTATGTCCACTCTCTTTGTACAAACAATAAATAAAATAAACGACAAATAATAACTTATTATCGGGAAAGGAATGAATTATCATTATGCTGTAATACTCATTTGGATGGGAAAAAGTACGAATTGTAACCTTACACCCCGCCAGACCCGCCAGTCGATAAAACAAAAATCATGAATGTAATAAAATTAGAAACCAGCGTCGATAGTGTGATGTTGTCGACGTGGTCGTCTCGTCAGTGTCGTATCTCAATAGGCGTTGTGAGAACAAGAATAATAATAATTACTAACCCAATGTGTTCGCCATTCGATTACAGGTGATTAAAAATAAACGATCGTCGATGAAATATTCGGCGGCAAATCACAAGGTCCCGCCCGAAAATAATAAATACCGTAAGTAGACCTGTGAATTTGAATTTTGTTTACTGCTGCGAGTTCTCTGTCGACTAATAATGTCGTACTCTAGAGATTTGGTGGGTGAAAAAACTTACACACGTTGGCCCCATAATAATTATTAAATTATCAATTAACTTAGGGTGTGGATTTTAATATTCTAGAAAACTTCCTCGAATCAATAGTATTCACACTAAAAAGTGTTCTAAAAAAAATGTCTTCGACTATAATTAATTAACTACCTATCAACGGTAAGTTTGCTTCCTAATTTTCAATTTTCGTGGATTTTCTTAATAGATACTTGTTCATCATAAAAAAGACAAAAACAAAATAAACAATTTTCAAAATTTTTGATTACATCATTTTATCTGCATTTGATGTAAATTTACTATTTTGCATATAAAGTGTAAAAAAAAAAAACAAAAATGCTCTAAGAGTGAAAAAATTTCTTATTTTTTCATTCTATATGCATGAAACGAATAATAAGTGATCGTGTTCTAATATAATATTATCGTTTAGAGAAAACGCAAACGAAGTCGTTTTTGGATTTACTTTTGAACGTTCTGGAAGAGAACCCAGATCAGATGACGGACAAGGACATCCGAGAAGAAGTGGACACGTTCCTTTTCGAGGGCCACGACACGTCGTCCCTGGCGATGACCATGACGCTGATACTGTTGGGCATTAATCGCGACGTCCAAGTGAGGTTTTTTTCTGTTTCTTTGCGGCGCGCGCGAATTTGTAACGGTAATAAACGGACCTAGTAGGACAAAGCCAGAGAAGAGCTGCGCGAGATTTTCGGCGAATCCGACAGGGACGCGACGATGGAAGACCTGGTGGCCATGAGGTACGTTGAATCCGTGATCAAAGAATCGCTTCGACTCTACCCCAGCGTGCCGGCCTTCACGAGAGAACTACAATCCACGTTACACCTAAGTAAGTGCTCAGCTGCAGTGGTTATAGGTTTGGTGGCATCTTTTTTTCTTTTCTTTTCGCGGATGATGTCCTTCAATTCAATTATTTCACCTCGTTTTTCCGTTATTCGTATACCTTCGCATAAAATATGTCACATGTCTCTAAATAATTCGATTAAGAGTTATTACTAGGGCCCGGATTTAAATGCACTAAAAATCCTCGAAAAATGCTCTGAAAAACAGTCAAAAATGCCCTGAAAAATGCATTTTACTGCGAAAATGCACTAAAACAAAAAAGATCCTATACATTTTAATATTTGAATTTATTTTACTATCTGCCGTCTGTCGAGTCCAGTTGACCATAAGTAAAGATAAAGTTCAAACTTTTTAGCAATTACAGAGAAATTTATAGTATTATTGAGGAAGAAACCGAAAAAACATGGATGATAATATTTTTAATTAGCTAAATTTAAATTATTGACTTGTATAATGTACAGATATTATAAATTAAAATTGAATGGTTACTGTTCAAATATGCATTAAAACGAATAAAAAGACTAAAAAATACTGAAATATGCCCTAAAAATGAAAAAAATATCGAAATATGCAAAATAATGCAAAATGAAAGTTTTAGTTTTGAGGTCTGTGTCACATGAAACAAATTTTGTAGTTGAAAAGCATTTCCTAAGATCATTCAAAAAAATATGTTTTTTGCATTGAAATCCGGGCCCTAGTTATTACATACTATGATGTAAAACACGATTAATGGACATTAAAACGAGTTAGAAAATACTACAAAAAAAAAAAAGCAAATAATTACAATGAGAATTTGACGTGCAATTTGAACTGAAATCTGAACTACAAAATTATTGTGTCGTAGAAGAATTAGTTTTATCTTTTTTAGGAAGGATATTGTAATATCATGAGCTAGTGTCATCACAGGGAGTATAATTATGTATGTTGAACGCTGATTCAGAGTCGTGTGAAAGATGAGAGATTTAATACTCGAATTTCACGGGGTAAAAAAAAAAAGGCGTCGGTCACGTCTCTGTGATCTATTGGCTACAAAAGACTAACTGAGATTTCAGGATTTCAGGCATGAACGTGAGCCTATAACTAACGCACAGCTAATAGACCCTTAAAATTAGTGTCTCCCAACGCTTCCTTTGACTTCCAAAAATCTCACACCACCCCCATTATATATACATATATTTATTTTTTTGAGTCAATGAACTTTTTCGGTTGCCATAGTTCTCTAAATTATGTAATATATTTTTGAAAAATGGATAAAACTTGTTTAATATTGTAAAAAATATTTAATACTACTAGATAAATATGGTTACTTGTAAATTGAAATGGCTACTAAAAAAATATAATTATATTGACTTTGCTATTGTAAAATAGTTAATTTTATAAAAAGAATTTTAAAAATGTATCATGCATTGTCTAGTAATTACAACGTGATCATTTTACATAAATAATATATAAAATATATATGTTACAGAAAATTACAATATTCCTCCAATGACAACAGTAACCGTGTATCCTTACATACTACATCGCCGTGAAGACATTTACCCGAAACCCGAGGAATTCATTCCCGAAAGGTTTTTGGACGAAGCCAACAAATCTAAATTTCTATTTGGATACATACCGTTCAGCGCTGGCGCGCGAAACTGCATTGGTAAATTTATAATGTTGCCCCCCTTTATAGATTTTCGAAAATCTCACGCCCCCCTTTTCCTTATGGATCAAAAAAATTTATCACTTTTGTTGTTTTACTTTGCAAATAAATTACACTTGTTGGGAACGACAACTTTTGATTGATTGGAACCATGTAGTAATAAATAAGTATGAAATAATAATGAAAATAATAAGTTATGTTTGGTGGCTGCTAAGCACTAATTGTAATTTCTATCCGTAATTTCTATACCTAAAAAATGTAATGGTCGTTATTAATTTTTAATTTTTTCTATACATTAATTATTAAAATTTTTACTTCGCGACCACTGCTTGCGCCTCCCCAACAATGTGTACAACACGCCTCCCAAAGGGGCGGGGCGCGCCCCCCTGGTTGGGAAACACCGGTAATACAACTATTGAAAAATTTCGAATTTGCATTTCTTGTTTCAGGACAAAAGTACGCTATGAATCAAATGAAAACGGTCATATCGACCGTATTACGGAATACGAGAATCGAGACACTAGGAACCAAAGAAGACATTCATATTAGTATGCAGTTACTCACTAGAATCGAATCACTTCCAAAAATTAAATTTTATAAATTATAATAATAATTATTAAACGTATATGTTTTTTTGATAAATTAATTATAGTGTTACGCATTTCATTCTGTTCTATAACTAAATTGGTTACAACAGTACTGTTATGTGTCTATAGTTTATAATATGCAACTTATTAGATACAAAAAAAAACGTATCTTTGAAAATTTCAGCATCCTCCTAAAAATATTATACAAATAAATGAGTAAATAACACGATACGATTAAAGCGATAACGGGACTGTGGGTATTATTCAATCACCTACTTTTTTACGACTGGTTTCGTGTAGAATATAAAAATTTAGAAAATATAAAACAGAAAATTTATTTTATTATCCATACATTCAAAAAAAATTGTTTGTCAAGATATAAAATCTTGATTACGAGTATGATAACAAACATTACACGAGACATTAGGTATATTAAATTTAATTTGAAAAAAATAGTTTAATCTCGTTCACGACTGAAATTATTTTAAAAACTTGAGATTATAGTTATTTAATTAATTTAACTCTTTAAATTATTATATAACATACAAGATCTAAGACAAAACGAAACACGACCATTTCGGTGCCACCAATTTGACGTGCGGATAATAATTACGGATGTAATTTCAATATAAATAAATACAACTTAGAACCAATAACATCTTTAAACTATTTTATATAAAAAATGTATAATATATAGTAAATATGAAAATAATAATATGTAAAAAAAAAAAAAGGAAAATAGAGCGTTATATCAAGAAAAAATAAATAAACATTTATATAACACACCTTTTGATCAAAAACGTCATGGATTTTTTTTTATCTAAACAATACCTGATCCTTTAAACTTGATGACGATTTTAATGGTATTTAATAATAATTATTATTATTATTATTATTACACACCAGAAATCATAAAATACCTAATCACAATAAAATGATTATAAATAAAAGTTAATTAATGTAATTAGATGAGTTTTGTTTTATTTTATAACTACGTATATTTATATAATTTTACACCGTAACTAACTTGAAAAATACTGTTTTACATTATTTATTCAAAATATTTTTATTATCTAGTTATTGTTACCTATTTAAACTAATAAAAAATTATTAAAATTGTAACTCTCTACTACCGATTAATGCTTTGCTTAAAGGAATTATAGATATTATAAATCATTTGTCTCGTATGATTTTTTAATAAATAATAAAGAAAAAAAATATACATTTGTTATTTATGTAAATTAAATTTTATATTTAAATTATAAATAATTTCTTGTTCGACTATAATATGACTTAATAATAATTTTTAAGTTCTAAAAGATACGAAAAACAATGTTTATTAATACAAATTAGTATATTACAATATTAATAATTTTTTTTATTTTTTATTATTGACAGAATAAGGTGAAGAAGCTTTTTTTTTTACTCAAAAAGTAATCGGATCCGTCACATTTTTCCGATAGAAGTTTTTCTCGAAATTCTTAAATTACTTAAAATTACTTAAAAAGTTATTTTATAAGATGCTCAATAGTTGTTCCCTATTAATTTTATTCAGGTCATTTCTCTAATGAATTTTGATGTATTGAAAATGTGCGAGTAGTATTTAGAGTGAAGAATTTTTCAATTCACTGTAAGGATCATGATAAAACTTTTTTAATACGTAAAAAATCTTCCCTTTTAAACCGTATATAAAGCACTAACCTATTTAGAGATGATTAGGCTTTGATGTGAGTTAGGCCACACTATGTTTTGAAAAATTTTAATTAAATTAAATTTTAGGTGGGTTAATCCAACTTTTGAAAAAATTTAATTTACTATAAATCTTATGAACAATAAATTTGGTTATACTGTATTGAATTTGTTTTATATAAATATTAAACAACTAACTTAACAAATATATATTTTTTTAGACTATAATGTTAGTAAGAATAATATTATTTTTATCATTATAACAGACCACACATCAAAATATTGTAATTTACTTCAATAAACATTTTGAAATGATACATGATAAAAATAACTTAATAATAAAATCTGTTTACTACATTCATATCATAATAAAAAGATATTATAATAATTATTACACTTTATTCTTTATAAAATTTGTAAAATTAGTAAAAACAATTTGTTTAAAATCAACATTTTACAATTAATGTAGAGATCATTAATATTATTAATAATAGTTATCATAATATTATAAGTCTTCTGTGCTTAGTGCAAAAAACAATTTTAATATTATTATAGAATTATTGTAACACTTAACTGAATTTTAATGTACTCTTCCAAACATTTTTGCCCTTTTGAAATACTATAGTCCAAGTTCATTTAATATTAATGCAATTAATTGTATATTATAGTATGAAAAACTTTATTTTAAAATAAACTCATTACAAATAATAATATAACACAGCTTACAACTTAACTTAATACTGCCAATTATTGATCATTATAACAACATTATAATCAGTGATAATTCTATTTATAACCACTGATTACTTATACATTCTCAACCTATATTATAACTTGTTATATTGTTAATATCAGTAGCCCAACATTTTGGCGCAAAATAAAATGTGGAAACTAAAATGGACTAACCAATTATCAATAGGTTAGGTCACTTAAGCATTGAAAATAGTAATTTAAGTATCAATGTCAAAAAAAATTAAGTGCTACCATCTACAAAATAATTTTTCGGTTGAGATTGGTTTTGAAATATCATTTTAAAACGTTTGATCACATAAAACGGAAAATAGATTTTTTTTTTTTTTTGTGGGTTAAGCTGTTTTAGTTCTATGCGCCTCATTTATTATGTAAATAATATAATTTTATAAGCTATAGTAAAATATTTTATGATTATAGAATTTTATTTATCGGTTTAATATGAATTTAACATATTATATAGATTGATCATCAAAATGTTTTACATCTCATTAGAAAAAAGCCGGACATACTTCGCACGACGGGTGGGATTTTCTTGACGGGTGTATTGAATTTTAAAGAAACGATAAATCATTTCTTCAATAAAACGATTCTGAACGAAGGAAGTTAATAATATAAAAAAAAAAAAAATGTTAGAAAAATGTCCAAAATTTTCTTGCGCCAAAATCTTTCTTATATTATTTTCTATCTACGTTTAAATTTTCATATAGTTCGGATCAAAAAATGATAGTTTCCAAATCGTTTTTGTCAAATTTTGGGTAGTTTTTTCCGAAAAAAAAATTGAAAAATTGAGAAATTCAAAAAATTACCTCTCTAAAGTACAATCTAGAGGCAAATCCGGTTTCAAAAAGTTACTGATCGAATCTTCTGGACAAGTATTTCCATACGAAAAGTTGTACACAGAAAAAAAAAATAAACATCATTGTAAAATCATAAGCCTTTATTCACTTCGTTCAGAATCTAAAAATGAAATAATTGTAGTTGTAAACTTTGTGCAATGGCCATATAGCTTAACCAATGAAATCCACGCGAAGAGCGCTAATTATAACACTACATTTTCATTAGTATTCTTAAATAAAATATTGTACATTCATTAAAATTTATGCATCACGCACAACGTCAAATGGCAATGAAATATTACCCCACCTGTATATCGGTAATTTATTTGTTTTTCAAAATTAACGTTGCAATAACATTATATTATTACAATGTTAAGTGACCGTGTCGTTGAATACGTAAGTGATTATTAAAGGTAGTCGATTAATACACTCATAATACACACGAATACAAAATATGGCTCTCTCGTTTGATCGAAATACCAAGTAATCAAGTCGCCACAATAGCATTGATTATAGAATGATAATAGTTATCACAACAACAGTGAAACAAAGAAGCAAAAATGGATTGGTTGGACAGTCGTGTTATTTGGCGACTCCCTGTTTTGAAACGGACACGGAGCGAGCGTATGGGATTATAAACAAACAAAAATACAAAAACATAATAATATTATTATTATTATCTACGGAGGCTCTCGATTTCGTCCTTGAACTCGAGTGACTGGCGGTAACGTTGGGATTCCCTCACTCATTTCGGCTCCTCTCACTCTTGTCTGCTGCGTGTGTACGTCTCTCTCTGTTCACCTGCATAATTATCTGTGTATTCAGTGTTTCTCAACTATTTCGGACACTGCGAATCACTCGATGGGAAACATTCGATCAGTCAAGAACCACACGGACAATTATTATTATATTTATTCGTCGGTCGTGTACAAATCACGTTCATTAAGTCAAAATGAATACCATGTACTTGCCCTCGAAAATATTATATCTCACTGCTCGGCTGCTATTTATAGCTATTACATTACATGTTTTACATGACTTCTATATTTCCAATTATCATATTAAATAGAACTGTAAATTTGTAAGAAAGTGTATTTTTTTTTTTTTTTTTTTTTGGTAATTGTTAAAACATAGCTTTGTAAGTACATAATTTGAATTTTGTAACAACGAATCAATGTAGGAAACTTTTATAATGCATTTTTTGACGTTTTTAATCTTTAAATATCATTTTTTTTTTTTTGCATTTTTAAGTCATATTTTCCTTTTTTAGTTCACTCTCCGGTATTTTTAATTTATTTCCATCAATTAACATCTTTCGAAAACCTTTTTTTTGTTTTGTTTTACACAGGCTACATAATATACGTCAAATTAAAAAATGTTTCACATGAATAGCATTATACAAAATTCAAATTCAATCAACAATTTTATTTATTTTTTTTTATTCAAAAAACATATTTTTATGCAAGTAAAATTAAATCTACTAATGTAGTAATATTGTATAATATCCTATATAATCAATATAAATATAAAAATTAAATTAATAACCATTTTAAGAGCATTTTATATTACATTTTTTGTATTTTAAGTGCATATTTCATTACATTTTTTGATATGTTTTAAGGTTTTTTAGTGCATTAAATTCACAACCCTAGTAATGAGTTTCGGTGGAATTTAGAAATATTAGCAAAAGTTGTTGGATTTAAATTAGTTTCTATTTTTCTTATATCTCAATTTGAAAAAAAAGCCCGACATACTTCGCACGATGGGTGTTCTTCGCACGACGGATGGGATTTTCTTGACGGGTGTATTGGATTTTAAATAAACGATAAATCATTTCTTCAATTATACGATTCTGAAGGAAGGAAATTAAAAATATAAAAAAGCCGCACATACTTCGCACGATGGGTGTTCTTCGTACGATGGGTAGGATTCTCTTGACGGGCGTATTGAATTTTAAAGAAACGATTAATCATTTCTTCAATAAAACGATTCTGAACGAGGGAAGTTAATAATATAAAAAACAAATGAGAAAAAAAATGTTAGAAAAATATCCAAAATTGTTTTTTTTACATTTTCAAAATTTTCTTGTGCCAAAATCTTTCTTATATGATTTTCTATCTATGTTTAAATTTTCATATAGTTTGGATCAAAAAATGATGGTTTCCGAGTCGTTTTTGTCAAATTTTGAGTAGTTTTTTCTAAAAAAAAAAATTGAAGAATTGAGAAATTCAAAAAATTACCTCTTTAAAGTACAATCTAGAGACAAATCCGGTTTCAAAAAGTTACTGATCGAAACTTTTGGACAAGTATTTCCATACAAAAAGTTGTACACAGAAAAAAAAAATAAACATCATTGTAAAAACACTAATAGTGATCTAAAACAATAATAGTGATAATTTTCAACACACCCACTAAGTTTATTTGATCTGAGGAGTGAAGAATACCCGTGGTGCGAATGAATGTCTGGTTTTCTTGTCTATACTTTACTTTAGGTACTTTGAAAAAGGACCTGAATAAAATATCACCTTGAGGCTTTGGATAAGTACTTCCCAGTCAAAAAAATAAATTAATAAATGACATCATTGTAAAAACACTAGCTTCTTCGCTTCGTCCACAGTCTAAAAGTATCGAATTTATCTAAATTTTATTACTGGCTATTTTAGTGAATTGAAATGAAATGAAAAAAAATTGCACATCATTAAAGTACATTATGCGCATTATAATAATCGTATAAATGCGAAAAACCTCTCTACACGATGTACGAGACGGGCCCAAGGTCCACCGGTTGGGACACACTGCAGCGGCGGCGGTGGTGTTTAACTGTAGTTATTTATTTTATTATTGTAATCATCCGCGCCACATAATACACCGTTGTTCTAATATTATAATAATATATTATCGTTCGTGACAATCTACTTTGCAACCGACAACAGACGCGTGGGTAACCACACCGCGATCGCAGGTGGTCAGCAGCAGGCTGAAGCCGACGGACTATTATCTCTCGTTCCAGTGTTTATTATCCATCGATCGTGCGCACGCCGTCGACTCGCGATCTACACGTCATCATAATATTGTTATTACCGTCATAGATCTCTATATCACATCAATCGTAACAACAATCATTTATAGATCCTTGCGCGGTGGAAAACGATTGAGACAATGCTGGAATTGAATTTTTGCAACGTACTGTTGTTGCCGACCGTGGCTTTAATATCGTTCGCCGTGTGGTCGCGGCTTCGACAATCGCCGGAGTACCGAAATCTCTCGTCGCACGTGCCGTCCGTCACCAAAACGCTGTGGGCCGAATTGCGATTCTCGTGGACAGTGGGAACTACACACGCCAAAGGTATTTTTGGAACGGTCACAGCAGAGTAACATTTCGTTTTTTCTCTGCAATAATATATGTCCGTCACTTTTTCTCACTATTCAAAATATTTATAATATTATGTACCTTTTAAATTTTAGTACACAGCATTTATTTTAAATAATTATAATTTTAGTTTTCAACTTAAACTGCAAAAAAAAAAATATTATATTGTTCAACAGTGATACCAATGATGTAAGTCAACTAGATACATTTCCATTTGTTTCTATTTTAGATTCTGAACGAAGTAAAGAAGCTAGTGTTTTTACAATGATGTTTATTTTTTTTTCTGTGTACAACTTTTCGTATGGAAATGCTTGTCCAAAAATTTCGATCAGTAACTTTTTGAAACCGGATTTGCCTCTAAATTGTACTTCAAAGAGGTCGTTTTTTGAATTTCTCAATTCTTCGTTTTTTTTTGTTTTTTTTTGGTAAAAACTGCTCAAAATTTGACAAAAACGATTCGGAAACCATCATTTTTTGATCCGAACTATATGAAAATTTAAACATAGATAGAAA
>JAIPRM010004110.1:0-23931 GCA_025469315.1 Stegophylla sp. TES_Ste_2020 | reverse complement strand
TTTTATATTATTAACTTCCCTCGTTCAGAATCGTTTTATTGAAGAAATGATTTATCGTTTCTTTAAAATTTAATACGCCCGTCAAGAGAATACCACCCGTCGTGCGAAGTATGTCCGGCTTTTTTATTATTTTCTTCCATTAATAGTGAAACATAAAACTGTTAGAGGAAAAAATAAATTTTGTTTGTTATAATAACAAACTTTATAATTTTTAAGTAAGATTGTGTTAAATAAACTGAAGCTCCACTCAAAATCGTCTATCCGAAGAAATGATTTATCGTTTATTTAAAATTCAGTACAACCACAAGAGTATCCCACTCGAGGAGCGATAATACCCAAAGTGCGAAATACAATCTTTTTTAGATTTTTTTTTTTTATTAAATTCTTGCGAACATCACTGGCTGTTGTTATGATTATGTGTTTCGCGTACACTACAAGAGCGTAAAACTGTATATTCGTGTAAAAGTTCAAACAAATTAATAGTAAATAATTTGTATTAAACGAGGAAGTTTTTTCCGACTCGTAATTTAGTATACGTTTTGTAAAATATACATAACCCTTTTACGGCCGAAGTAATAATAATAATTATTGATAATTCGATATTCGTAAATACGTAGTTATAATCGAGTTTGAAACTTTGGAAACGTTATTGAATATTCACCGAAAACCCTATAATTCTCCCCGTCCCCTCCCCCACCTCGCCACTAAAGTTCCCAATAATTAAGCAATATTATTATTAGCCCGAATGTATTCGTGGTTAACATAAATCTAATTAGTTCACGGATGAAATGGTTTTTGGCATTAGCGTTACGTTGTAAATTACTACTGGTAATAATGTGTTATTACCCGAGGGTATTATCTGATTTTTCTATACATTTAATTAGCGGATTTTAACGGAAACGAATAATATATAGCCATAGAGATATTGCGTGTACAACGCTCAAGGTTGTACCTACCGCAAACACACGGCTAATAACAATAATTAATTATTCCCCCACGTATATATATATATATATGTAATATGATAGCAAGGGTAAATACGTGGAACTAAAGTTTACTTAAATTCATCAAACTACACAATTATATAAGCATCCGAATAAGCACTATATAGCATTATTAGATGTATAATACACATCTGGTATTGGATAGTTTTCCTCAAATTTTGGGAATATTAATAGAGTTTAAAAACTGACATTGATATTTATAATGACAAATTGATAAACAAAAGGTATTATGATTATCAAACAATAAAGTGTTTTCCTTTAACGATACAACTATAATATACGATTACGGATTAAGATAATTTATTTAGTGACAATTAAAACAGTAATTGTTGTACGGTTGTACCACTCTTACTGTTCGGTATTAATTATTTCAATATTGCTCGTATAAAAAAATGTTAATTATATCTACGTCATTATTCATAGCCATTTATGACTTTTAATCGTGTAAAAAAAGTCTTTTCAGACTCAAAAGAACTGTGAAATAGCTGAAATCAGCGGTAGCTGTGAAAGGTAGGATAAATACTTTTGCCCTCCCCTTGAATCCACCGCGAAACGTCAAGATATAAGAGACTCGACGCAAAAGAACGCAGTTTGTCGAATCGTATTGAACCCTTCTGAAAGCTAGGGTCGATTACCAAAAAAAAAAAAACCAAAAAAATAAAAAATCTCTCACTATTCCTACGTTATCCTCTCTCTTTCTCTCTATCGCATGTCCCATTGAGTACAAGTTTTCCTAGGGGGCTCGTTTTAACCGGCGATCGCGTCCTGTCACGAGGAGCTCGAATTCTAGACCATAACGAGTGCGAATGTGTGTGTGCATATACAAGGTGATTCGTAAAGCACATGCTCACTCTCTTTTTTGACCGTAAAAATGGAAAAAATTTTAATGTTCAATCTACAAAAATTATGTTTTCCATATTCTTTTTTTTCATGTCACCTCACTCCCCCTCCATATTTAACTACGAAATTTTACTCAGGTAATTTTTCTGTAAATTTTCACGTACGAAAATCAAAATTCAAACTAATAGTTTTTAAATTAATCCAGTTTAAGTATTAATAGGATAAAATTTTCTTGGGTAAAACCTAATTATAATTCGCAGTATTGTAAAATATAAACTACTCTTACAAATTTTGAATTTCAATACATAGAAATTTGCGAAAAAATGACATGAATTTTTCGGTTCAGCTAGGTAGGGAGTTGCTGATCGAAAAGAAAAAAAGGCTGTATCACAACAGAACACCCTTAAGGTAAAAAAAAAAAAAAAAAAACGAGAAATGGAAAACATAGTTGTTATAGATCAGGAGCGGCCAAACAGTCGATCGCGGGTGATTTTAAAGTCGATCTTGTTAAAATGTATTTTTAGTAATAACTTTATCAAATGTCCGCAGCTGAGAAAATTCAAAATTATCTTTATACCCAATAAACTCAAAAATTGTTGAAAAAAAATGTATAGAAGTCGATATTCAAAAAGAAAAATTTGTCCTCAATAGATGTCTGCAAAAAAAGTTTGGTCACTTCTTGGTTATAGTAGTGATTCGAATATTTCGAAAAACGATCCAAATTATCGCCTTTTTTACCGCCAAAAAAGGGAACGTTTAAAAAATCACCCTGTATAATATGTACCCGGACGACCGCCGACCGTTTCTCCCGCGGGCCGCAGAACCGGGTCTGTTCGCGGAATTTACTGGCCCGAGTGGACTAATGTGCGGAAAAGCCATCTGTTGTGCGCTCCAAAACTAGATGGGACCTATGGGAGTAGATTACACACTCAAATATCGTTTCATATCGGGTCGTTGCAGGTCTCCGGCGGCGGCCGAACAAAATCAATACAAAAAAAAAACGCACTGCATAGTCGTCGCAGCCGCCGTCCGATAACCTGTGCGACGATCCGTAATCGATCCAATCGTTCGTTATTCGTGTAATAATACCAGCATAATATTCCACGCGCACGCGGATAACAAAAAAAAAATAATAAAATAATAATAACAATCACAAAGTCCACTTATGCGCCCGTATCGTAAATCGAGTGTTACGCGCGCATGTGTGAACACGTTTGAAGCTACGTTTGGGTAATATTATTTCTCCGCCATTTCTCTCGGAAACAACGCATTTTTTCGTTGTTCATTATTCCCACGTAAACCGATCACACGGATTAACCTTATGAAACTGGTCGTTTTATCACTATCGGAATGTTTTCGGGTCAATCGTAAGAGAATTAAAAAAAAACCGAACATACATCGCACTATGGATATACTATTCGTCATTTTGAACACACCCACCAAGAGTATCTGACCCGAAAAGTGAAAAATATCTATGGTACGAAGTATGTTTGGCTTTCTTGTCTATGCTTTACTTAACTTTACTTTTTTTTATCTAATAAATAAAAAAAAGGAAAGAGAAATGTGTTAGAAAAACGTCCAAAATTTTTTTTTCGCATTTTCCAAATTTTCTCACGCCATAATGTTTCTTTATTATTGTTTATGTATGTTTAAATTTTCATAAAGTTTGGATCAAAATTGAATCAAATTGAAGAATTGAGAAATTTAAAAAAATGACTTTTTTAAAATACTAACTAGAGGCAAATCCGGTTTCAAAAACTTGCTGATTGAGACTTTTGGACAGTACCCTCATACGAAAAAGTGTTTACAGAATAAAAATAAAAACATCATTGTAAAAACACTAAAAAATAATAAGCTATCGTAAAAAATCCTGTCAGTAGTTATTAATCAACGATACACGTCGTTTTTAAAAATGAGAATTTTAGATGTTAAATTAACTGCTATCCTCAACTAAAAAAAAAGTTACTACGCTTTTAACACTTATCCGATTATCATGAAGCATAGTTTTCTCTATATTTCCACACGGCAGTAATTTTTTTCGACTAAACGCTAATGACAACAATTCCAGCTAAAAACATATCATTAATTAATGATTTATTATGAATTATAAATTACAAAAAATACAGTAATAAATATACGTTAATTAATTTTTATACAAATCCTGCAGTAAAAATATAAAAAATAACTATTACTAATGTTATTGAAAATTTAATAAGAATTCATGTTTGGAACTTTAATTGGCTCTCCTGAATAATGTAAAGATGTAGTTTCTGAATTTTTCGTCGGATTAATAAAAATCATTTATATTTTAATTTTTTACAAAAAGTTACACCCGAAAATCCGAGTAGTTTGTCCATAAAAAAGTGTATAAAATAAATGTGTAATTTTTTCCTCCAATAAAACGTACAAAACGTCACTTGGAGTATTTTAATTTTCAGTTTACCACAAAAATTTAAACTTGATAAATCGAGTTATGTTAAGAAATTTTCCGAAATAATAAGTTTGTAAAATTTGAAACACGAAATTCGCTTATAGCAAATCGTGTGCGTGTACATCGTGGAAAAATAAATGGAGCAACAATAAGTGACTAGAATACCTTATCCGCGTGAAAAATAAAATCTAAATCCAGGGAAGTTTGATTGCGCTTTAGTAAACACCACATGGCCCGTGGGTTTACGTACATTATTTTATGACCGTGTCTGGAATATAGTGTTAACGAGAATAAATTCGTTTTTGAAAACGTTTTATTGCAGCTGAAACGGTTCCACAGAGTATGTGTGACGTGTCCATGTTATGATAATAATTGTGAACGGATGTGATGTAAAAAAAAAAGCGGCCGAGAAATGTCCTCGTGAGACGTGCACGAGGACGTGTATTTGAATTGGTTTCTAATATATGAATTATGCTTCAACTATTGAATTGGTTCTCGAAAAATTGGCATTGTAGTTAAATTGGCTCTCTTTTATACAGATAAAAGATATTCTTCAAAGTGGGGTTCGATCTTGAACTTCACAATGTCTGTTACCAATATTTTTTGTAGGTAAGAAATTTTCTACTCCAAATAATGTAAATAACAAACAGAAATGTGATATAATTCAAAGCATCCCAACGACCATAATATAATATAGTTCCCACACACACTCGTAGTAAACTATAATTTTTATTTTCAAAGATATGGACGCAAACTGCCGCAATCATAGGCGCAAATAGCGGAGGCGCTGAGGGGCTAGCCCCGTAAGACTGTATATAACCCCCCCTTAAAAAATCTAATGTATACACTGCTTTGTTTGCTTGCACTGATTTTGTTATAATAAGAGCATACAGTTAAACCTGAACTCCAGTTTCTCCAAATATCAAACACTAATTGTGCCTATGGTAGCAGTCTCTATTTTTTTTATCAATTTTGGAATTGCACACTTTTTCACTTTTGTTTATGTTAGTTTAGACCCAGATCCGGAGGACATGGTTCAAACGCTCCCGTGTTTTAGAGGTCTATTATTTCCTTAGCTCTAAATAACAACAATTTTACTGTATGAAACATAGGTTCTACATTACTTACCTATTATTACAATATACTATACTATACCTACTATTCAGGTATTTCAGGTTATAACGTATTTTCCCCTTTTTTGTAATTTTTTGGGAAGTTTTTCCATTGGTACGCTTAGAAAAAGTATTAAGAAATTTGAAAAATGACCTCTCTAACCGCCTGGGTGTTATTTTGGATATATAAAGTTTAAAGTTAGTGATCGAAACTTTTGAACAAGTATTTCTGTACAAAAAAGTATTTACAGAAGAAGAAAATAAAATAAAAATAAACGTTATTGTAAAAACACTAGTTTCTTCGCACCGTTGAGACTTTAAAACAGATTTAAATATCCTATTGCACACTTCTGAATTTGCTATTAAATAGAACATACTTAGATATTGCTACTGAATACTGTGTGTGCTACTGCACATTAAAATAGGCGTTCACACAGGTGACAAAGGTGTAAAAGTTTAGAGAAATAGTTCTCAACCTTATCAAAGCTGCTGTCTTCTCTAGAAGCAAAATATTTTTGGCGAACTAAAAATGGTTTACTTGAAAAGCGTATAGTTGAAAACTAAATAGGAAACATATGTATAATAATTATTGACATTCCAGAGCAGGTTTTCAATATTTCATTAGACCGAGTGTGTTCGGTAATAATATGATTTCAAAGAGGTTTCAATAAGATTTCAATACATTTTTCGTCCTTTTTTCACGGATTTTGTAAAATTTTTTATTTTTATACCCGATAACTGCGCAAAGTGTTATATTATTATAAATACTGAAACGTTTCGACGTAATATTTTATGAAACGCACGTCGAGGGAACCGCAAATCGACGGCGCAGAAATAATAATAATAATAATAATTATTATCGACTACCAGCCGAGTTGTTCGCGTGGGATCTAAAAGCGTTCCGAGTGCAACCGCCGTAGGTCGCTGACGTTTTGCAACCGTATTAACATCAAACAAGCCGACAGCCGGTATCGAAAACGATACGAGTCGTATAGGTACGAGAACATAATGTACGCGTTATTTACATAATGCGTATTGACGGGCGTCGCGAGAACTGCACTGTTCGTCGTTACCGAAACGTGTCACGAGGAGATGACAACGCGGGGTGCGGTGAGCCGGGCGTCGCGGAGAGGGTCGAAGCCCCGGGGGAGAGGGTTTTGTACAAAAGTTAAAAAACACAACGAATTCGACGATACATAACGGGTGCACGGAAACGTAACGCGGAGAGACTGAAAAATCAAAAAACAAAAATCATGTCGTCGGTCGTACTTGATCACGACGTATATTATGCGCGCACTCACGCTCACACACATCACGCGTGCGTGTACACACGTATTATTATTGTCCGGACTTGTTGGATCGTGAAAACCAAACGAAAAACGACGTGCTCACACGTCGGTCCGAATATCTTCCGGGTCGCGGCGCACGCGGACGTTGTCGATTCGAATTTCGCGTAACACCTCCCCTCGAATTACTACTACAACAGACTAGGTCGTGCGGCCGCGAGACAACGACTACGGGTCGTCGCCATTGACTTGGGGGGGGGGGCTCGTAATAATACAAAATGAAACACACGTTTGCACATTCAAATGACATGACGCATCGACCCGATCGGCACAGGCGTGAATTCGGGATTGGGAGTGAAATTTCCCATCACATAAATAGACAATAGCTGTCTACTTTTCGGCCACGAAATCAGAGGTGGATTTAAAAAAAAAATAATTTGTGGGGGAGAGAAACGAGTATATATATATATATATATATATATATATATATATATATATATTTATCGAAAACAGTTTATCTAAAAATCTCTTAAATTATCAATTGTAAGAAATTGTAAAAATGTATTGAAAATTCAATAATATTGTATAATATTGGCGTTAGAGGAAGGGTGGGTTCCAGAATCCATGTAGAATCCTGAATAGGACAGAAGTACACCACGTTCTATTTAATACGTTTATTGATCCCTCCCCCCTTTTGATTTTTCCAATTGATAATATAAATAACGGTAAAAAGCTTTAGGATGGTGACTAAATGCAGCAACACTATTTAGCGTGGTAATAAATGTTATAATGACGCAAATCTCAATGGTTTTCCTACGCGATAAATGAAAACTTATTCGGTTACACGGTTATATGAGTTGTGTGATCACGTAACAACGTTCAAAATGTATAACAGTACAGTTTAATGATACATTATGATAAATTATATGAAATAATATTAATCTATAAATATTTGTATAAATCATTAGTGTGCTTTATATGTTTTTCTTATAGCTTCTCCCTACAGTGGATATTTCAGTAATTCCTTACAAACGTCCACTATATATCGAGGTTTCACTGTCAGGAGTCATTTGTGGGATTCGAGGGTGTAAAATTAATTTTTAATAACACAACTTTATAAAAGTACTATCATATAGTTATAAAATGAAGTGGGTTATCAGTCTAAAGGCAAACGATTTATTAGTGATAGATGTTTATGATACAGTAATTGTAAGGTATTAAATTTTCTTTTTAAATTTAGGTTCAGAGTACTAACGGTTTTACTATGTTATTTTTTCTATTTAGTTTTTTGCTTACTGCAATTCGTCCAAAAGTCTTATTAAGAAACTTCATAGATCAGGAATTGGCTCTAGACGGCACTTTAAAGAATGATTTTGAATTCAAAACAGTTTTTCCAAAATCGAGGAAAATCCGCAAAAGAAATCCATCGTTGTAAAAACACTAGCTTATCTGCTCTCCGCTCAAAATCACAAATATCAAGCGCACACAATTAACTCAAAAAACAATTATAATAATAATATACACGACACGCGTGCTGCGTTCGAGCACCGTATAGGGCACACGCCGTTTTATTTACACTCAATCGGTCACGGCGGTTTTCGCGCGCGGTCGCTCGACAAGAGAGATCCGGTTCGGCGAAATCCGAATTTACAACGCCGAATTGCTGCGGCGGTGACTATGTCTCCCGTGACCCTCCTCTCCGTCGTTCGCCCGTTACTGTTGTAGCCGTATCACGGAGGGGTAGTATTATATAGCAGTCGTTACGGAGCACATTGTCCGGGAATAGCAGGGAAGAGCGGGGAAGAAGAGGAACGATACCGTGACGATGTGCCGGGTGTCGGTGGTCGGGACGCGGTGAGGAGGGGATGACGGGAGGTTGTAAAGTACCGACTACGACGACGACGATCCCATTAAAATTGGGGTTGTCTCGCAGTGTGATTAATGTTAAATATGATTTATTAACAGCCGCCGGGAGGGCGCGGCGCACACAGCATAATCCCTGTCAACAAAATTAGCCCCCCAACGGATGAGAAAATATGACGTACGATAATTTCTCGTTTTTCTTATATACAAACTCTAATATATATATATATATATATAATAATATATTATGTGTAAGCACAGTTTGCTCTTTTTTTTGTATTTTTTTTTTTTGTATTAAAAACGGCAAACGCTTAATCTTACTCTACTGCAACGTGTGCCCAGACTAACACTGATGACCAGCGAGGCTTTCGCTCGGCATAATAATAATATACGCGAGAGAAGAGATTTATTTCGACGCCCGCGCGTTGTACATGACGTATATCAAATTACGTGTAATAATTACAGCTGAGCCTCGACGGTCCGGACGAATTCGTCGGACCAAATGTCGTTCGGATTACTGGATTTTGATGGCATTTGTTTTTTTTTCTGTCGGTATAAAACTATCCAAAATGGAATTTTATTTTATTTTTAAATGCTTTTTGGGGTTTTTTGGGCTCTTTTTTTTTTTTGTATCAAAACGTGTTTGAAAACCGACTGAACTATCGCTAGACTGAAAGCTAGTGTTTTTACAATGATGTATCTTTTTTTTTTTTATGTGTACACGTTTTCGTATAAAAATACTTGGCCAAAAGTTTCGACGCGTAACTTAGCCTCTAGACCAATGTTTTTCAACCATTTTACTGTGTCGACCCCCGAATTGGATATTCAATTTTTAGCGAACCCTAGGATTTTTTTACATTTGGGTATACATTACGTGTATTATAGACTTACAATAGTATTTAATAAAAAAAAAAAAAAATACAATAAATATTATTTTAAAGAACATAAAGCATACATTTTGCAGTGTTTATAACTATAGGAAACGTTTGTTTGCTTTGTTATAAATTATAACTATAAATTATAATACGAGTATGTGTTAAAAAAATCAAATATTAGTAATCATTTTTACATAATATGGTTTGGTAGTTAGTCATCGTTGTTGATCTAAAATGAATTTGTCAATCTTCGATTAAATAGAATTCGTTAAAGAAATATCCAGTCACGTTTCCAATTTAATTTGTATTATATTCATAGAAGAAACTGTCATTTCAAATAAATAAGAAAATGGACTAAATGTTTTTGGCTTCATTTGAGTTATGATACTCATTTTAAGACTTAAAGTTTTAACCAAAATTGACATTTAGTTTTGATGTTATTATAAATCTGCTGTAATATTTCTTCTGAAGTCGATTCAATCAATTGTTCTTTATTTGACAATGATATATGATACAATGAGCACATATTTTCATCTAATTTTACGATGGATTTTTTGGCTTTTGCATTATTCTGTATTGATTTAAATGTTGGAGACTCTAAATAATTAGTCAGCTACTATAATGGGGGTCGCAATCCCTAGGTTGAGAAACACTGCTCCAGACGGTACTTTGAACAGATCATTTTTCGAAATTCTTAACTGTTTTCACAAAATTTTAACATTGATAGTCAATGAGAAATATTTTGGCACGAAAAAATTTTGAAAATGTGAAAATTTTTTTTTAAAATTATTTCTAATATTTTTTTCTCATCGAAATTTATCTTTTTTAGTTAAAATGTCTTTTTTCTCTTCTTTATTTATCAAAATGAAGAAGAAAAAAAAAATAAGGTATACTTATGTAAAGAAAAATAAAGTATAGTAAATTAAAGTAAAGTAAAATATAGACAAGAAACCTAAACATACTTCGTAATATATAGGTAGTCTTCTTTTTTTATATCATTAATATACAGAATCGAATTATTGTTTCTTTAAAATTCAACACATCCGCCAATAAAATTCTGCAAAATCGTTTAAAAACTAATATTAGAAAATACAGTCGCGAAAAAATACTAAAATAAATATAACATTTTCCATTCACTGCAAATAAATATTATTAACGGCAGATAATAATCATTATCTCGTGCTTCTCACTAAAGTAATTTATTATAATTTTAAAACTATTATTTTTTTTCGCTGTATTTAAATTTATCAAAAGAAAAAAAATACAATAAAATGCGAACAGTGTATTACAGAAAATGATGAGTAATAAGTGACATCACTCCTGTGATAAGATTAATTATTTCAAAGTCAAAATGAATAAGGACAAAAAAGCTATGAAAATAATAAAGTTTGTTACATTAATTAAAAATAATTTTAAATGTGATAATATATAAAAATTATGAAACAATTTGAGACGACGACGGCGCGTTTTTATAAACTAGAAATTGTGATTAAAACACTCGATGAATATTATAGAATATTACGCAGGAAAACATTATTAAATCGTTCTCAAGATGCCTTTGCCATTTACGACGATGATTGGTTAAAATACAACGAAAATTGTTTCATCTCTTTTTCAGATACTGTTTTTTTTTCGGTGCGTATTGTTATTAATCGCCTTCAAGGCAGTCGAAATGTTTGGTCATTAGAAAGGACAGAATAATAATAATGAAAATGAAAATAATAATAAACCTTCGAATATATAATAATATAATAATAAACCAATTAAAATGTTTTGGGTCATTTCATTTGCGCAGGTAGGTACGCGTTTTTATTGTTTGTTTGACAGAAAATTATTTCAGGTAGTCTTTTAATGGATGATAAACGGCAGACATTTCGAATTATGTTTTACCGTTTGATTAATAATGTAATGTCAAAAAAAATAAAAAATTTGGGGGAAACATAATAATATTAACAACGTAGTAAAAATACGTTATTCGCTCCGCGTGGAGTTCAACGTCGTTACTCGTAATAGTTGTTTGTTTTGTTTGTATAAACGAATGAAAACAGAACACTTTTTACGGGTCTGTTATAATAGATAAAATAATATTTAAATTCACCTGACGTTAATGGAGTTTTTGAGTTTTATCGTACGAACGCATTAATATAACATTAAAATATTATTGACCACTTTAGTATTCTATAGGAAATTCGATTCGAATAATTACAACTGATTGGCAATCCGAACGGCAAATAAACCACGTTTTGGCCGTTAATCCCAATGGATTACAATACATTTTGGATACACTGAAAAGCACATTATTGCACTTGGTGTGTGGAACGAATGGCTACTTCAGTAAAATGACATTCATAGTGATAATGCGATTTAAGTAGAAAAAAAAAAAAAATTATGAATATATTTGACTTCACCAAGAGGTAACAGAAATTCGACATAATAAATTATTATAATATTCGTGGTCACTAGTTGTGTACATTATTACGTAGGCGTACGATTTATGACACACACACGCTATATTATTATGTAATATTGTCTTTATTATTATTATTGTGACCGTTTAAATTTAAAAACAATTTCGTTTGACATTTTCGTATCTGTACCTACGTAATAAGCGAAAATAATAAATATTTGAAAAAGTTTACATAATAACGATTTGATTGTAATGTTTTATCATAATAATATTATACTCATCGAGAAACGGTTAGTATTGCGACATTATGAAATATAAAACGAAAAACGATATTAATCAAATTATCACTATACCGATATAATGAACGAAAAATTTACAAAAAAAAAAATTGAAACAAAAAAAAATAGAAAATTTGCTTAGCAATAAACGGTTTTCAAGTATTATTGTTCATTTTCAAAGAATTGATAAATGCACAAATCTAAATTCGACGTGAAGTGAATTTATTAGAAGTACTCTAAATTGTATTCGTTATTTATTTTGTAGATTTATTTAATTTATTTTTATGTATAGCGTTCACAAAAATTAAATGCTAATTTTTGTGTAGTTCTTATGCCCTCCAAAGAATTTTTTACTGTACTTTTCGATTAATAAAGAGAATTATACACAAAATTGAATTTTGCATGTTTAATGCTTGATGAACTAAATAAACTTTAAGCTTACCCCGCGATATTTCCTGTATATAGATATGTTTTTTTTATTATTAATTGGCAAAACGTTATAATTAGGATTTGGATAATATGTATAGCATTTTGCATATTTTTTTGACTAGTTAAAAAATAGCTAAGTGAGGAAGAATACCGTTTCAAGTATTCTGCTTATAAAATTTGGTATCAACTTGAACAATAAACGTTTTGGGGCACTAACATATTATTTTGTTTGATTTAACCACAATCCAAGTGTTTATATAATTAAAAAAAAAAAAAATTAAGGTAGATAAGAAAGTGCCCCCGAATTGTACCAATGGTAGTGTTACGAGAGAATTGAAATATCAAACATAATATTATTATATTGCGAATTGATTTATTGCAGCTGTAGGAATTTACTGTGTCTGCGTCGAGAAAACTGCAGATGACGGGCACAACACACTATAGCGGGTCACGGACGTCAGCATAGTGCATTTTGTTTATCGACTTTTCCGTTTGATGTAGGTGTACTTTGTATCGTTCACATATTTTTATATACTGTAGTTAAATATAAACAGTACGGAAAACGCTGAGGATTTTAATATTTTCATCATAAATTAGATGTGGGAAAGACTCGATAATAGTTTAAATGGTTTTGATTTGATTTTTTTTTTTGAAAATTATCGGTTTTGATCATTTAATCACAGGTTATTAACTATCTGAAATTTTTTTTGCCGGTATTATGCATGTTTTTTCGGTTTCTTGAGGTTTAAAGAGTTTTGGTAAATTTCAAAATTACATAACTACTCGTGCCTGATTTTAAAAGTTATTTTTTAGATAAGAGATTTTTAGCATTACTCAAATCACTATTGGTTTTTAAGGTTTTAAGAACGGTTATTATTGTTAATATGTAGTTTTGAAAACCGGTTTCATAAACTTACGGTTACGTTTATTGTTCCGACAAGAGAAAATGCAAAAAGGGGTTCAACAGGTTTTTCAAAAACTGGGTCCAAGCCATGCCGGCTGCAAACACAATGATGATTATTGGAAATTGGTGCCCCTTTTTAATTTCTTCAGTTTTTTTTCCATTCCAAATATTTATTTTTACTCGTTTTGAAAAATGACATCATTCTAAATTTGCATGTACATAGTGAATGTCTGCGTACAAAATTAACGCTCTAAATTTTAGGTAATAACCTATCATATTTAATAACCGAATACTAAATGTGTACGATGCTATGACGGTTATATAAAATATCTTGATTCAAGAAGGGTGGGAAATTAAACTCAAAAGTGAGTTATCATCACGTACTCCCATAATTCACCTGAGTAGGTATGCTTTTATGGTCCATATAGTTTAACCCTGGAAGTTCATAATATAAATCAGTTATTTACAATACGCTAATTGTACTTAAATTTTATTTAATGTACTAATAAAACCCCAAGGAATTGCCTCTTTCAAATTGTAATCGCTTCTGGTGTGAAGCGTAACAAGAATATAAAACACCAAAATATTATTCGAATGAAAAAGGATAACATAATTGAAAATTCAACGAGTACCACGTTGTAAAATATGTTCATGAATGAAACTTTCTATTCTTTTTGTGAAAGAATTGAATTATTAGAATTCGTATTATGTGTAATTTAAATTTGATAGGAATAATCTGTCATTACACTGTGAAAACATCTGTTCGCGAAGTTCAATCATATCAGTTAAGTTTTTTGGAAAATCCTAAACCCTATGATAAATCAGAAAATTAAGATAATCGAATGCTTGTTATTTCGTTTCGTAAAGTACACTGCGATTATACGAAAAAAAGGAAACAATAATTTTCTTAATTATTTCTACATTCATAAAGCGATTAATCGTAACGAATCATTTGTTTTTATTTTTGATCTTATTTTTTAAAAATCAAAAGAGTTTTACTATTTTTGGGAGCTTTAGAAATTTGGGGACTCAGGGGGTGGGAAAGTGCTACTCCTAAAATCCTGTCCTGCTGCTCTTTGGTACACTGCGCACGTGCACACGGGCTACACGGAAGGGATAAATAAACGTGCGGGTATCAAACACAAGAGAACGGTCGTGCGGGAAAGGGGGTAGAGATCAGGTGGATCAGGGATTACGGGAGTGGAGGGGGTACATACACGTCTGCATGGAGTGAGGAGAAGGCGCGGAGGCGTGCGTCACAACTGCAAGAGCCTGCAGTCGTCGTAATGACTGACGATGGGGTGGGGAAGGGATCAAGTGAGGAGAAGGTGTGCGATGTGACGTTTTACCGACAGGCTTTTAGCCGGAGCGAGGGCACGCGCGATCGCTTCACAGACTTTGACAACCTCGGGCACACGCATATAATACGCGTAACCGTGTGATGTGTACAACAATTCTTTTATTTTTGTTATAGCGCATTTTATTTTTAACTATTATTATTCGCGTTATTGATAGAATTAAATTCTGTTCGGTTTGACCTACAAATTGTTTTTATTTAAACTCTTTGCGTATAAATACGCAAAATATCATTAAATATATATTATATTTAAAATAAAATATTGTAATACAATTTATCTTAAAAACAAATTGTAAAATGTACTAATAAATTAATTACAGTAATATTATGATAATTATAATTATAATAATTAAGTGTCAAAAAAAAAAAAAAAAGAATCATAATATGATTGTAGATTCAATTTATTTTTACTATAATTATATGTAATTATTTTAATATATTCATAACGTATTAATTTATTATTTTTATAACTATCTATTGCTTTTAACGTTTTTTAAAATCTTGATTGAACTTTAGTTTTTTGAGTGCTTGGAATTTATTATATTGTACTGTTAATTTTAATATAAACATCTGTCTGAATGATTTTAATTAAAATGTCTAAAAATGTAAAAATATAAGGATGGGCTTTGTAAAATTGTGCATTAAAATGCGCATGAAAATATTTACTATTATTGGTCGTCCTAGTTAGATCATCAGAAAATGACAGGAGAAAATAGGGCATGTTCTCCAATGTAGTTTTCCACCGAGTAATCTGCATATCATTTGAATTTTAGATCATTAGGGATTTCTTTCATCAAGTCTTCGATATTCAATAATTTCTTCAATATTTTTTAAATGAAGTATACGCTAAATATACATATTATTATTTTCTACAAGCATCCCCCCTCCTTTTTTGCTTGTAATAAAATCCATTATAATTTTAAATTATAACTACGATACTTACATAACTTTATATGCATATTATATGAGTATACATCCGAGCCGTGAATGTAATAACTAATAAGTGTTGAAAGAAAGCAGGTGAATTTGGCGCAAACGGGTCAAAAAGGGTAAAAAGGTTTTTTTTTGGCGCAAACGGGACATGGCCCGGTGGTGACGGTGTACGATATTACGGTCTAGTGTGCGTTATAACGTTATTATTATTATTATTATTACTATCGTATATTGAACGATCGTTTTCGACAATATCCACGAAGAGCTGTGCGTAATAACAACATAATATGATACGTAAATAGTGCGATAATAATAACATTATAATCGATTGAAGCGCCTTGTCGGCGCCGGGTGAACGTCTGACCCAGGAAGGATTTAGGATGTCTCTGTCGATGAGTATTAATTTGGGAAAAAAGAGTTTTCCCAAATTTCGGAAAATCTATTGAGAATTTCTAAAGTTGACCTTGTAAAAGTATCTTCTTGTTTCAAAAATCTGATGGTCGAGACTTATGAACAAATATTTCTACACAAAATGTCGCACACTTTAAAAAATAAACATAATTGTAAAAACACTAGTTTCTTCGCTCCACTCAGAATCTGAGAAAACGTATCGTTTTGTTCGACATTAGTAAACACTTTCGAAATGGATTTATACATTTTTAAATCATAAAACGAAACAAACTCTTTTAATCGATAACATTGGGTATTAAAAGTGGATAATAATCGGGTATACTTCTTTCAAAAAGTTTTTGGGGTATGCTTTTACTTTTTTGAAACGAGAAATAGCACATTAGAAATATAGATAGATTCGCTTATTATTATGGCTAATGTAGTGCGTTTTACGTTTTTAATACTATACACACGTCTAATTCTTAAGTCACCCCTACTTTTCTGATTTCAGTAGTCGAAATGAAAATAAAAACTTTAAAGTAAATAACGGATTAATTCAACTGAAAATATTCGAAAAATCTGTTTTAACCACGGAGCTATATTTTATTTCGTCCGGGAAAATCGTATATTTTGAAACACTCTGGGACCCCTGGGGCTGTGCTATTACCACCCCCGAGCGTTCTTGCCACGTGGGTTCGCAGACTCCCATACACGTGCGCATATAATATAATAATATACCTATAGTGTATACGGTTTTTTTTACACTCGTGTTATTGGGGCACCCCCGAACGCGTTGGATCGGTTCCAAGCGTCGTTGGGCCGAATAATGCCCTTTTTGGCGGCCGACGTCGAGGGAAATCCAGGAATCCTATAATACGTGCCCGTGGGAGGAAACGACAACATTGCGTTTAGACGACGATGAAGATCGCGCTGAAATGTAAAATAATAATAATTATAGCTAAACATGTGCCCGAGTATGCAAATGAGCTTAAGTATACAAATAAGTATACAAAAAAATTATTCAATAAATTACAAAAATAAAGAATATTAATTTAATATGTAAATATTATGTAGGTACAAAAACAAATTTAAAATATACAAAAATAATATACATTTCGTCTGAAAACTGGTCGGAGATAGCGTTTAAAAATCTTTAGGATTGAAAACGTGGTTAAAAAATATTTTTTCAGTTTTTTTGAAGTCAAATACCAAGTTAATATATGTTATATAACACCTGTTAAGTTGTTGCATTGAATCACCAATATTTTCTGGACACTTTTAGTTTTAAATGATCAACGACTGTTAGAAAAATAAATATTAGGGACATTTTTTTTTTGCTAATTATTAAACATGCATAATACACATCGGAAATTAATGAAATATGAAAATTTTTTCCCTAAAATTACCCAAATTCGCAAAATATGCATTTTCAAGATTGACAATATGTATTTATTTGATATGCACAACGAAAACTGACGAGCGGAAAATGTTTACTGAAATCAAAGAAACGCGTGAGACTAGTGGAATGAACGTTGTGTGGTTTCAACGTGTCCGCCCCTCGATGGAAACGAGGAGAGCTCTTCGATCGCACGATAACGATAATGATGATGATGATGATGATTATATGACGGGTAAAAGTGAATGCAACTCGTCGAACTTCCACCGCGCGCCCACCGACATTAGTGATGACTGATGGTACGTAATATAATAATATATTTTATACACATACGCGGCTACCCGTCAGATTGTTGTAATAATTACTATAACAGTGCTAATTCGGAGAACGAGACTCGTTAACGATTCGACGGCGATAAAAACTGCCTCATCGATTGAATCGATTTCAATTGGGAGCGAAAATTTTCCGACTCTAGTCTCTGCAGGGGGGTGTTTTGGGTGTTCAAACACCCCCCGAAATGTTTGGGTTTATTTACTGATTAAACCTTATTATATCATGTAATATTATTTAATAGTCAGGTATGATATAATATTACACCACGTCTATGGAGGGCTGGTTAAAGGATAATAAATATTTTATAATACAATCAAATTTGAATTTAAAACAAAAAAAACCTACTTCACATTTCGGGGTTTCTTCGCTCCTCGCGTGGGATATTCTTATGAGTGTATTAAATTTTAAAGAAACGATAAATAAGATGATTCTGAACTAAGCTTCAGATTATTCGGGACAATATTACTTAAAAATTATAAAAACTGTTGCAAAAAAATATATTTTTTTATAGGCCAGTTTTATATTTCACTATTAACTGAAAAAAGTAAAAAAGATATTTTTTGATGAAAAAAAAGTGTTAGAAAAAAAATTTCCAAAATTTTTTTCCAGATTTTAAAATGTCGACTAGGTGGAGGAATTAAAATAACGAACATTATTGCGAAATTATTAAACTCAGAACACCGACGTTAGGGAGAAGTGTTTTAGAGCTTAAATGCCAATAAACGAAATTAAAAATATAGAAATTTTCGATAGAATGTCATATAATTTTTAGTAAAAATATCGTCTGAAAAAGAAGTTACAATGCTTCGAGTTTTAGAATTTTAAATAGCTGCGATTTCTCTGCCAAGAAATATTAAAAAAAAAAAAAAAAAAAAAAAATACTATATGTGATTTACTACCAGAAATATTTTTTTTTTAAATTTTTAAGTATGTGTTTAAACTCTGAACGTTTAACAGTGTATCGTTACATAAATATTTATGTGTATACGCGAGTCAGTAACATTTAATCACTAAAAAGTCTTTCTCAACACGCTTAAAACAAAACTTATCGTATCTACAATATCATTAAATTTAACTTTTTATCAAAATTCGTTTGTATTGTATACGACAATATAGTTTTATACATAGACGTGTTATCCTCACTAATATTATAAGTGGATTATTCTAATTTTGTATACATAAAATTTATAAGTATATGTCTGTGGTTTATTATTGGTAGACAATATGAAGTCGATACTCCTTTTTCATATTAATATTATGTAATACACAATTATACACGCATAAGTATAGTCATCAAGTGTTTATTGAAATATTTCAATTTTGTGATCAAGATCAACGTAATATATACTGTAAGACACATGTTACAAGCATATCGATGTAAAAATAAATTTTCCATCCCCTTCAGAAGGACAAATAAAAAAAAAAAACAAAATGAAATTTTCGTTTATAGCTCGTGTGTCGGGATCGACTAAATTTAACGTCACATTCTATTCCCTTCCCCCCCCTTAAACGCGCGGCGATGGTAAAATACGAAATATTTTCTCAATCGTAATGCCCGTAGGTCACACGCCACACCACGTTCGGTGGTATTTTCTTTTCTCTCCTGACGTATATAAATGAATAATGTATTGGACGTAACCTCCTGTTATTCTTTTATTTTTCGCGAACGAGAGACGGTAATTGATGAAATCCGATATTAATTCGCAGCTGTCATCCTCGGCACGAGATAAGCCCGGTTGATGGATGCCCGGATAAAGACCCTTCTGTGTGTGTCTGTGTGTGTGTGTGTGCGTGTGTTATATAGCTTCGAGTTTTCCCGTACACAAACACACACACACACAACAGAGTTTTGAATTACTACCTGTCAACTGCTGTAAAGCACTCATCCCTTTCCGCCGTCGCCGCCACCGCCGATAAAGCATGCGATGTTTGACACCTTCAATAACACGACGACGGCGTGCAGGCGTACCACCCTTATAACACGAGCTCCGCCGTCCCTTTTCGACGAATAATAATAACAACAACTAAACTCCTTTTGACAATACGTCTGAAATACTACGCGCGTAGATTAGCAACCGTATGCACGCCGAACAATAACGTAATTTCATATAACAACAACGGCAATAATAATAACGCGTATAATTTCATTCGTAAAATTCCAAAATTATCCTATAAGGGCAATCTCTCTCATCCGTCTCCCCTTCAACAGCGTGGCTCGGGGTAATCGGATTCGACGTGTTTTTCCCATTTTTATTTTTTTTTGCTCGTAATTCGACAACCGACGGATACTATCACACCCCCTCCCCCTTAACTGGCATTGCCGACAACGACAACAATAATAATAATAATAACAATAAACGTTTAGTCGCGTGTGTGTCCGATTTGGGAATCGCTTCGAATTCGTTTTTATTATACCCGCGGAAACTGCGGTGGCGGTGGCTTGGTAACAAACGGGGTTTGTGACTCGTAGCCAGGGGCGAATTTAGGATTGTTATTCAGGGGGGCTAAAACGAAATCTGACTGTTTAATTCATAATTAATGATACTATTCATCTATAGTACGAATAGCATTTAATTATTGCGATTGGAGGGGCTAAAACAACTCTTTGGAGCGGCTAAGCCCCCTTGACCCTACCTTAAATACGCCCCTGCTCGCATCACTGGAAAACATTAAAATAATATGCGCTTTTATGCGCCCCTGCAAAACTCAAAAATATGCTCTAAAATGTAGAGCACAAAAAAAAAAGAATTAAATCAAAAAATTAAATTATTGAATTTCTTAACTATTTATATTTTATACCTACCCGGAAAACTACGATGTTTTTGGAATCGTTTTAAAATATATTGCTTTTTTAGAATATTTTATAGATCACGTTAATGTGCGACATAGACGACAACGATACTTAAACAAATATTGGTTTTACTATGCGCAAAATAAATTTTTGAAATTAATAATAGTAATTAATACATTTTGAATAATTATTATCTGTAAATAATTATGATAGTTTTTAAAAAAAGTTGAATGTGAAATCTGATAAAATATCTAAAATATGCAAATTAAAATTTGACATTTTCATTCTCTTTTCTACAAAACGTATTTGTAATTATCACTTTGTTATGATTTACTACACCTATTATATGAATATATGCAAATGCTATACCTAACTCTCGAACTCTTTTCATAAAATTTGTCGTTAAAAATAATTCGTCCACAGTTATGCGCCTCGTTTTTAATGCAATACCACTCCTCATACCATCCACTCGTTCCCGTTGTTATTTTAATGTAACGCTGCGATATTAATAAAGCGGAGTAATGGTGAGTTTTGTGTAAAAAAAAAAAAAAAAACCAATAACGATAACAATAATAATTAGGGTGTGGAATAATAATATTGTATTTTAAAACCGAAAAACATCGGTAGACAATGATATGACAAACATTTTGGCACGAAAAAATTTTGAAAATGTGTAAAAAAAATATTTGTACATTCTTCTAAGAAATTTTTTTCCTTTCCTTTATTTATTAGACAAAAAAAAGTAAAATAAAGTAAAGTATAGACAAGAAAGCCGTAAATACTTCGCATCACGGATATTCTTCGCTGTTCGGGCCAGATGCTCTTGGTGGGTATGCTAAAAATGACTACTATTATTGTTCTTTATATTATTAACTTCATTCGTTCAGAATCGTTTTATTGAAGAAATGATTTATCGTTTCTTTAAAATTTTACACATTCATCAAGAGTATCTAATCCGAGGAGCGAAGAACATCCGTGGTGCAAAGTATGTCCGGCTTTTTTGTCTATACTTTGTTTTTTCTGCAAACATAATGGTCCAGCATAAAAATCTTGGACCGGGGGCGAATCCCCCCACTTTCTCGTCGGGCCCGTGGACGTGACACGTGAGCTACCCACACGCTTTCGCTGTCGTGTAATCATTACGGTTTTCGGCCCGGTGGCATGAAGGCGATGATGTATGGCACAACAGTCGCGCGTTAATGCACCGCGACGACGACGGATTCCGGCGACTTGGGACGTTTCCAACCCCGGCGCACACAATGCCACCGATCAAAAGGATTTCAACCGTACCGTAGTGAAACGATTGTCGCGTCTGCACGTGTATGTCTTGTCTGTCTTTTGTCGTTTGTCATGCGTACGCGACGTCCGGGGGCGTCGGAGACCAAAAATAAATAAATAAAACGAAAAAAGGACGTATTTCGGACCTTGGGTTTTCCTCGGTCTTCTAGTGGCATACTCTTGTTGGGTGTATTATAGTTTAAAGAAACGATAAATAATTTCTCATCAAGACTATTCTTACCGGAGCTCCGGTTTAGTCGAGATAATTTTTTCTTAAACATCATAAAGTTTGTTACGATGACAAAAAATGTATTTTCACTACTCGGCTCGTTTTATTACATTTCACTATTAAATGAGAAAAATGGGAATGAAGTTTACAATTAGAAAGTATTTTTTTCACATTCCGAGAAAACGATTGATAAATTCGAAAAATGGCCTCTTTAAAGTACCATCTAGATGTAAATCCAGTATCAAGAAGTTACTTGTCAAAACTTTTGGACAAGTATTTCTATACGATAACGTGTATACATTAATAATAATAATAATTTAGTAAATAAATGATGAATATCACTGTGAAAACACTAGCTTTGGTCAAGACCTAAAATGAACGACAACAGCAGCACACAAATGCATTAATATTATAATACTTCGACCTTAATGATTTTATAATAATTACCGCCGCCCAAATGACGTGGCAGTCGTATACGTTAGTCGAACAATACATAATTCAACGTGTGTTCCCGTAATACGTACATATTATAATGCATTTAAGGTAGGTATTGTTTATTTATTTTACTGAAATTTGTTTTTTCATTACCTAACTAGTTCGACCGAGCCTATCCTTCGGAGGCGGATCGATTGCGGCGGCGGCCTGGTCACGGCGGCGAATGATTAATGGTAATTATCGTAATTATAAATTATTATTATAGCATGCGATATAGGTATTTTTTATTTTCGTAAATATTACACACGCGAACCCGGTCGAGTAAGTGGAAATAATAATAATTATTATGGAAAACTCCGGGTCGTTAAAAACGCGCACCGCCGCCGTCGTTCTACGTATAAAATATTAGAAAATACGACGTGTATAATATTATTATTATATAATTATTGTCCAACGGTTATATGTGGCTGGGCCGTAGACGTGCCTTTGTCCTAGGGAAGCACCGAAACACGTTTCGCGAGAGGTTAGGTTAGATGGGGAGGTGACTTGAAATTGTATTAACGTTTTCCGTTTTGTTTAGATTAAGTGAGAAAAGTGATAGAATTTGACGTTTAAAAATCGCTCAAGAAACATAGAAATTCACTTAACAGATATAAACATAAAATACACGTAGGTTATAATTAGGGTTGTTTTCTTAAACATTCGTTTTGTGTACTTTTCAATGAAAATAAGCAATGGTTTTTAGGTTTTTTCTTTAGAATCATCAGAAATATCTTGTTTTTTTTTCTATTGCAATTTTTAATTCAATTCAATTAATAGTTTAACTCTGAACGAGAGTAAAAAAAAACCGATTAACTTTTTCGTTTCTTTTTTAGTACTGTTGATAAAACCATATTACATTTTACCTAGAACTTAAAATTTAATTAAATAAAAACGAGATAGTTCCAATATTTTTAAAATTCTATACTCAACCCAAAAGGGGTAGAGAAAATACGTTGAAACCGATTTCGATATTTCGGAAAAATTTCGAATTCTCGGCACCATTGTTTTCATACTTACATTCGTTACTGATAAGTATTGAAAAACAATTTTGTCAAAACATTGCCTTTTTCGTTGAATTCTTCGTGGTAGTTTTACCTTACTCTTGGAAAAACATTGATGATAATAGAAAAATGGCGTCTTTAAAGAATAAAAAGCCGGACATACTTCGCACGATGGGTGTACTTCGCACGGCGGGTGGTATTCTCTTGACGGGCGTATTAAATTTTAAAGAAACGATAAATCATTTCTTCAGTAAAACGATTCTGAACAAAGGAAATTAATAATATAAGAAAAAAAAAAATTTTCGAAAAATGTCCAA
>JAIPRM010004109.1:0-23936 GCA_025469315.1 Stegophylla sp. TES_Ste_2020 | reverse complement strand
TGAAAAATTTTTTTTTTCTTATATTAATAACTTCCTTCGTTCAGAATCGTTTTACTGAAGAAATGATTTATCGTTTCTTTAAAATTTAATACGCCCGTCAAGAGAATACCACCCGTCGTGCGAAGTATGTCCGGCTTTTTATTATTATTATTATTATTATTATTGTGATTTTAACTTATTAGTGACTGTGCGCATCATAATAATGTCGTGGGTATTATTATTATTATTATTATTATTATATTAGACTATAATATTGTACACACAAATTTATGGTAATCGTTTCACATAATTTCCATCTCGTTCTCGCGCGCACTGCATAAAACCTGCACCACCACTCGTACCCCGCAGAGAACCGTTACATAATAATATAATAATAATAATACCGGCTTAAATAGAGATTTCAAATGTATTATACTCGAAAAATTATTTTAAACGAAATAGTCTTAGATAAAAAAAAAAAAAAAAAAAAAATGGCAGTACACAGTCCTCGTTCGTTCGTCCCGTATTACTACTCTCTGTGTAATATTATATTTAAATCCACGAACCGTCGATTTCGAGAAAATAACGCGTGAACGTCCGACTAATTGCGACGGCTCGTTAATAACGCCGCCGGTCGTTTGAACAATATATTATTATAATACGCTTTTAAACGGTTTCGGTGAAGAAAAAAAAAAAAAAACCCAGCGTAGAAGCGGACAAAAAAAATAATAGTGTAAAAACCGACGATTTTTTGCATTACGGCGTTTGCCGATTTCGCGTCGAACAAAAAACGGATTGATATTATTTGAATTCGGCACCGTCGACCTTGAACATAATACTAAATGCGTCTTGTACGCGTGCTGCGATAAGAAATCAAATTGTGTCGAAAATGTTTGAAAAATTCATGACAAAAAGTCATGATTAACCGACCGCGGCAATGATAATATTAAGGGACACTACCAGTGATAAGAAATTATAACCTAACAATTCAAAAAGTACGAATTTTATGACATTCGTAAATGCCAACTTAGAAAAATAAAAATCTTAAAAATTTAAAATTAAATGATGTATTCATAACTAATAACTTAACTATCAATACTAACTCACGTATGAATGTAATCATAATATTATATGAATAATGATAATAATAAATTTCATTTAAAATTAAAGAATAACTAGGTATTTACAACTGGGTAATTTTTATCTACTTATTAAACAGGGCGGTCAACTCATTGACACTTAATGTCTTTTCATTTAATTTTTTATTTTCAATGGTTGGTACTTATTATTTTTTTTGTTACAGAATAAAATTTTAAGTTATAATTTCTTATCACTGGGGGAAAACTGGTACACGGCCTGATATTAAGCAATAATCTCGACTCGGGCTTGTGTAAAAAGTTTACTCGTGAGGTGTGTTCGCGTAGGCTGTGTAGGGTAGTTTTTATGTTACAAAATGTTTGTTTTTGTTGCAATATAATATATATATATCTAAATATTGTTGTTTAGATCCTATTTGGTCTTGGTGATGTTTAGATTTTTTTAATAACGTGACTTTTTCTGTGTGTACTCGTATGTGAATATTGTATTCACTGGCGTTTTCACCCCTAACAATTTTACCACTAAGACAATTATTCATCCCCCGATTATATAGGTGTTACATAAATGTAACATAATGTTGTTTGTGTGATAAATTGTCTCAGGTGAATTGTCCGGCGATGAAAATAACAATTGTTGTCTGTGATTGATTTTTTTTTTTTTTTAAAAGTATCAAAAAGTTGGGCACAATTGTTACAGGTATAAATATTTATGAAAATGGTTGAGTAGTAAATTCCAAATATATATTATTCAATTACTTTAAACGTCAAAATATTGTAAAATCAAATAATTTTATCGAATAACGAAAGAGATTTCGAAACAAATAATATAAAATAATATAATATGTAATATAAAAAAAAATATGAATATAATAAACCACTTTTTAGAATTTTTTATTCAATAATTTTTTATTCACCGTGTTCGAGTTAATTTTCGCCATAAGACTGTTTGCATCTAATACAGTATCCGCGTGTTCCGAATTATTTATGGGAACAATGATGGGGGATTAATGGGTGTAATCGAATCATTCGATTATTTGAAATAATAAAAATTATTCAAAATCAGGTCTAACCGTAAGGAAAACAAGTGGCCTTCCATTCTTCAATTCTTTTTTTTGGAAAAAACTACCCAAAATTTGACAAAAACGACTCGGAAACCATAATATTTTGATCCGAACTATATGAAAATTTAAACATAGATAGAAAATCATAAAAGAAAGATTTTGGCGCAAAAAAAATTTTGAAAATGCGAAAAAAAAATTTTTGGACATTTTTCTTACATTTTTTTTTTTTTTTTTCATATATTATTAATTTCCCTCGTTCAGAATCGTTTTATTGAAGAAATGATTTATCGTTTCTTTGAAATTCAATACACCACCCGTCAAGAGAAAATCCCACCCGTCGTGCGAAGTATGTTCGGCTTTTTTACTTTTTTTCCGATTTTATTCCGTAATATTGACAATCGGTAGTAAATTATGTCTAATTTTACCACATTCCACGTATTTTATCGTCAGTAAATATAAGACGGCCATTATACATATATCAATAAATGATTGTGTAAATAATAATTATTCGACGGAACACATTTTTTTTTTTTTTAATGTTCAATAATTTCTTGTAATTTGTAAGTATAATTAACTTCGGTGAATTATTGTTAGTGAACTGTATTTGAAGTTTGTCTTCCAGAGAGTGATATACACACGGTCATGCTCTTTTCCAAACAATTAAATTACCCAGAAACGGCATTAATATTTATTTAATAAAACATCGAATAATATCACCAATTATACCGACGACGGTAAATAATAATAATCATTATTAACGATGACATTGTTGTAATATTCGTACTTCGGTATTTCAATTATTATAGTATTATACAAACAATGGGACGAGAATTTCAATTATTTCACGATCAATACACGTCTACAGCGAATACTTGTTTCATTTTTATTCGGTTCATTTTTTAGATTCTGAACGAAATGAAGAAACTAGTGTTTTTTTTACAATGATGTTTATTAATTTTTTTTTTTTCTGTGTACAACTTTTCGTATAGAAATACTTGTACAAAAGTTTCGATCAATAATTTTTTGAAACCGGATTTGCCTAGAAGACTGTACTTTAAAGAGGTAATTTTTTTGAATTTCTCAATTATTCAATTTTTTTTTTTTTTTTTTTTGAAAAAAAACTACCCAAAATTTAATAAAAATGACTCAGAAACCATAATTTTTTGATCCAAAATTTTTTAAAAAACATACATAAATAATAATATGAACCAACATTTTGAGGCAAGAATATTTTGAAAATGTGAAAAAAAAGTTTTTGGAAATTTTTTTTTTCATTCAATTTTTCCCCTTTATACATTAGATAGAAAAAAGTAAATTAAAGTGAAGTAAAGACAAGAAATCCAGACACACTTCGCACCACGGATATTCTTCGCTCTTCGGGTTAGATACTCTTGATGAGTGCTTTGAAAATGATGACTATTATTGTTCTTTATATCATTAACTTTTTCCGTTCAGAATTTTTAAAATTATACATACCATTCAATGGTATCTGATGCGAGTATCGAAGAATATCCGTGGTACAAAGTATGTCCGGCTTTTTTGGAGAGGGAGGGGCTAAGTAAGTACCCTTCAGTTCTCATTTATTTGCGCTAATTAATTAATCCTACAGGACGCGGAGGGGGGCACGCGTTGGACCATAAATAATAATAATAATAATAAAAACGAAACATTATCCTTGGAATCGTGTGTTTCGTTGAAATGCCACGGAGTGGACAATATCATTATTAAATAAATCTGTCCCCCCCCCTCGCATATGTAACGATATTACTTGCACCTGTACCGGTCAGTTCCGTTTTGCCGGGTGAAATACGAATTGTGTACGCAGCGGAAATAACGACACAGAGTTCAATAATATTCTACGTCAACGTCATAACGTGACAGTAATAAATAATCGTGTACATTTGACCGATAATAATTGCCGTATCGCCGAAACGTGAAATTCGATAGCGTAGCAAACGGGTAAGAACGGCCTATAACTAGAGTTGGAAATTCGATGCGATGCGATTTTTTTTTTTCTGATATTCCAAAACATAGATTTGTAACCGGAAAATATGTTTTATGAGATTCTGAGTGTTTTAATAGAGTTTTTGTTTTGATTTTTTTTTTTTTTTTTTTTGTGCATTTTTCGACGAATTTAATTTTAAATGCATATTTCACTGTTTTTAGTACTAATTTTTTTAAGTTTTTAGTGCATAATTTTCAACTTTTCCGTTCAACTAAAATTACACGTACACACAAATAGCAAACAACCGGATGCGCCGTTTAATATGCTTTTTTTTTTTTTTTTTAATTATACTTATTATTATTTATGAAACGTTTTATTTGAAACGATTTAACGAGAATGAACGAGTTCAAAATGTATGCATGTCAGTATTTAATCCACTGATACAGTTTATATTAAAATTATTGATAAATACTAGCATATAGTAATACATAAATACTTATGGGCTATTTTATATGAATCATTTAAATATTAAATAAAAAGTCATCTACTTTATTATAATTATATCAAATAAATGTAGTTAATTGTGTTCAGTCATACGATTAATATAATACCATTGTTTAACATCAACAAACTGATTAATACATTTTTATGAGCTTCTTTTTTTGCACATTTTTAAAAAATTTTCGGAGCATATTTTTTATGATTTTAGTGCATTTTTAAAGATTTTTATGGCATTTATGATTTTTTTTTTTTTTGAACATTTTTTGTGATTTTTTAAAGCATTAAAATCACAGCCCTAGCTATAACATATTATTACTATTATTATTATTATTACGACGGACAAGTGTATCACAAAGCCACGTATTTTGCTATCGTCGAGTGGCAAAATTATTTGTACCTGTGATATTATGAAAGTATTAAATTCATAATCGTAATTCGGTCGACTAAGCCTTCCACTTCAGAAAAAAAAAAAAAAAATACTGTTTTAGTGTAGTTCAAACTGCGCCAAATCGATAAATTGTTAAGAAGTTACATCAACAAATGTTTAATTGTGTTTAGAAAACGAATTACTAATTATTAAAATATTACAATTTTGTTCTTTTTTTTTTAATTTAATTTTTTCATTGTTTTTATAACCAATAGTTAATAAAATACCAATATATATTAAAGCGATGACGAATTTTGTAATAAAAAGTATTTTGAGGGGTAGTAAAACAATAGTCTTACCGCTTCAATAATATTTTCGGGTCACCTAAGGGATACCCCTTACTGTTCTAGATCAGTAATTTCTAACATGAAAACTACCGCCCCTCTATAAATATTTTTTAAGTTTGTAAAAGGAATTTGACTAAGGGAGTAATAAGAGGGCAATTTTATGTCATGTAATTTATTTTAGTTTATTACTAATTGAAAATAAATGCATAATTCAGTACTATAAAGAATGATTGAATGTACAAAATGTTCCTAAATTACGTACCATCATAATAACCAGTATAATTAAATAAAAATGTGTCATACGTTGTTTTTAAAATTGAAATTAGGGCTGTGGGATTTTTGAAAACATAAATGAAGAGGTTAATAAAAAAAAGTTGAGAAACACTGCTCTAGATAAGAAGAAAAGTGACATTTTAGTAAAGAGATAACCTTCTTTTTTTTATTTGTTTTTTTGCCTTTTGAATTTTAACTATCTCTAAAATTGTTTAAGCAGAATGATCAATTCTCATGTGTTTAAGTTAATTCGTATTACAAACAATTGTACTATTTTCTAAATTGAGCAAAAAATGTGATTCGATTCGATCGATCTCGACACTATTCAAAATCGCTCTTTTTAAGCGCGGAGATAAAAAAAAACTACTCAAATTATAAAACACAAAAAATAAGTATACGTTCGTTATGGCACCGACAGGATTATATTATAATGGCATTTTATATGACGTATAAATTGCAAACTCTTTATCATCACGTACGCGATAACGGTAAGAAAACATTTTCGAAAAAATCGAAGTCTTAAGTCTTCCCATTTCCGGCGCATAGGAAATTATTGAAATTGAACCACTCTGCGCGAGAGGCGTGATTGTCTTTTTTTTTCGATAAGGCACGTTTTCCAAGTATAATAAACGGGCCCCGCAAACGATAGGTAATTTTATCGAAAAATAGTCATGAGCTTATTACGCCGCTTAACCCAATGCGCAGCCGTCAACGGTATAAAGACAAAATAATAATAATAATAATAATAATAAGTTTTTTTTTTTATTACATGCGTTTATCAAGCATATATAAATAATTTCGAATTTGATTTAAATTTCCAACTCGGCCGCGTAACGCAAGTCTGCTGAGCACAATGATATTTTATTAGAACCATTAATAACGCGAAACGGAATGACAGCATATCAATTGTCCAAACTTTCAAACCGTTCGTGGCATGCATTATGCGCGCAAAATTATTGTTATTTAAAGATCGTGTTGCTTTACACTGATCGATCCGTTTCGTCGCTTCCATTACACGTTTTCATTGCACGTTAATAACAACTGTTTTTTTTTTGTTAATTTCTAAATTTGATATAATATTATGTATTACTGTAACACGCTAAACATAACGCAACTTTCTGATTGAAGTTGATTGTAAAAATATGTGGCCTCTAACACCCCTATTTACTAACCTCCCTCCAGCTCTGGTTATTGGTAACTCTTCGTACTCTATGAAGCGTATGTTCGACATTTTAAAGTGAAATCCTTTCTGATCTCACATAACATACTGTAAACTTTTGATTATCAAGCAAAATAATTGAAATAACTTGGGAGCATATAGATTTTATACCAAACTACACCTACCCTATGTCTCATCACATCCCCATGAGGCCCAAAAACCGGTATATAAAATCCAGACTTCAAAATTCAAATAGAATCGCACAAACGCACTGAGGCACATGGGCTACAGATGAACATTTTTAGAATGAAAGACTAATGCAATGTGCTGAATTACGACAAACTTTGTAATTCATTCAAATTATACCAAGAAGTATTTGACAGACAAGAACCAATGTTGAGACTTATTTTGATAGAATATCACTTATCTTTTATTTCTTCAATATTACTACTATTGTTATTCTAATTATTTAATGGTTGTCTTAAATGGCAGATTCCGCTATCTAGATACATCTAATTGAAATCAGTGAAATATTAATTTTTCATGAATTGTAATAATTTTTTTAATAAATAATTATTGTATCGTGAAGAAATGTTTTTAAAGGTATTTATATCACATTTTGGGTAGCTCTTTCTAAATTTTGGAAAATTTTCGAAAAATTACCTTTCTTAAAGTAGGTACCATCAAGAACAAAATTCTAATGTTTTTGTATTATAATAGTTGTTGTTTATAACTTTCGGACAACTATTTCTATACGAAAAAGTGATCACAGAAAAAAAAAGCCGGACATACTTCGCACGACGGGTGGTATTCTCTTGACGGGCGTATTAAATTTTAATGAAACGATAAATCATTTCTTCAATAAAAAATATTCTGAACGAGGAAAGTTAATAATATAAAAAAAAAATGTTAGAAAAATGTCCAAAATTTTTTTTCATATTTTCAAATTTTTCTTGCACCAAAATCTTTCTTAGAGAATTTTCTATCTATGTTTAAATTTTCATAAAATTCTGATCAAAAAATGATGGTTTTCGAGTTGTTTTTGTCAAATTTTGGGTAGTTTTTTTCCAAAAAAAAAACATTGAAGAATTGAGAAATTCAAAAACGACCTCTTTAAAGTACAATCTAGAAGCGAATCGGGTTTCAAAAAGTTATTGATCGGAACTTTTGGACAAGTATTTCTATACGCAAAGTTGTACACAGAAAAAATAAAAATAAAAAAATAAAATAAACATCATTGTAAAAACACTAGCTTCTTCACTTCGTTCAGAATCTAAAATCATCTTAAAACACTCTACTCAAAATCGGAAATCAGATAAAAATCAGATTATTCGTATATTATCTAGATGAATGTAAAATCTATTTATCTTTATCTAGATAAAATTTACATAAAATTGTATCTATCATGTTTAGATAGAATATTCAATATTTTTATTCTCAACACTGGCAAAAACCCAACTTTTGGAATAAAAAAATCTGGTAGTAACTGCTTTAGAAAAAAAAAAAAAAAAAAATGGTTCTCTTCAACAATGATTGATTGATATATTTCGTTACACAATGGCAAAACAATAATATTTTAATTGAGAAAAACGAAATTACACGTCATCTAATGACACTGTTAAACGAAACGCGTTAAGTCAACACGTTATAATAATATCATTAAAACGAAAGAGTATTATTATTATTATTACGATTTTTCGAGAAACACAATATCTGATATTAAGTTAATAACGAATCATTAATGTATCGTACGATATTGAATTCGCCGCTCTCTGCGGTGTTTATGAAATTGTATAAATATGTATATATATATATTATATATATATTATATTATGTGACACTCGTGTGTAGTCTTGCCGATATGACACGA
This sequence comes from Stegophylla sp. TES_Ste_2020, assembly GCA_025469315.1. Classification (NCBI taxonomy): domain Eukaryota; kingdom Metazoa; phylum Arthropoda; class Insecta; order Hemiptera; family Aphididae; genus Stegophylla; species Stegophylla sp. TES_Ste_2020. Next base: position 15,337 of record JAIPRM010004109.1, on the reverse strand, counting down.
TACGAAAATTACTTAAAACTTAACTGAAATCGGTCGATTAATTTTGTAAAAATATCGGTTACACAAGATGTTTGTTCCATATTCTTCAATGTTTCCATTCGTCTGAGTTTTCTGTCCCACGGTATTATAGATAATATCACGTTACACGATTAAAAGGTTAGAAATCTCGCTTTGAATCGTCGGTGACTTTGAGTGAGTATAGAGAATCCGAGTCAGTATTACACACATTGGCGTAACTTCGAAAACATTTTTTTTTTTTTTTGGGGGGGACTAATATATTTATTTGAATGATTTAGCCCCAAAAAAAGGCATATGTAATTATGACCTTATGTAATTATCAAAAAATTCTGGGAGGGAAGTTATAAGTAGTTTTTAGGGGCTAAGCTCTATCAAGCCCTCCTCTAATTGCACCTATGATAACACACGTGGTTCCTTTTATGTATATTATGAATGGCGGTTTTAAGAAAACATTGACGGGCCAATCGTTTATACAATATCATAACCGGCGGGTGAAGTATAGGAAATTGAAAATTATCGTTTGAAAAAAAACGAAAAAATCTCATTCCCGAAATCGCCAGGAGCGTTCCCCGTCCCGGATGCGTCTAAAAATTGTATCGCATTATACCCGTTTTTGTTTATCCTTTCAGGATGCTCCGGGGCCTGTCGGACGTTTAGGGCTTTAAAAATACATTATTCCTCGGTTGTTAACGAGTGCGAACGAACGGATTTATCACACTCAGCTCGGCCTATCCCCCCCCCCGTGTGTGTGCACATTAGGGACTCGACAATCTATATACGGATCTGGCTGACGGATGAGCGGAATTTCCGGGCGCAAAGACTGTGTGATTGATCAAGACACGAGATAAAGTTTTTTCCGACACATCCCGCACTCTAATAAAATGTATAAGGTATACGCGCTATCGTCTCCACACGACACCGGCACAGCCATATTATGTAATACCTATTCGGTATCACAGTATTACATTTATATTCGGTTTCATACAAATACACGCATGCATATATGTATTTCATACGAATACGTGGGTATAAGTGTGTGTGTTTGCATAAAATGTGTCTCTCCAAATGTATTCTCAACAACAATAACTTTTTCGAGTAAATATTTTTGAAATTTATTTTATGAATCATTCAAAATTACACGAAATCTATATTTTTATGAAATAAATGATTTTTAAGTACTTTATTTGTTCATAGTATTAATAGATTTCTTAAATACTACTACAACCATTATTTTTGACTTGATATTCTAAAAGACAATTTTTTTTTTTTTTTTTAATGTTTGATGGAAGAAAATTAAATCCGATAACAGTTGTCACAATATCACACATGCTATACAGTATTAAAGTCTCATTTTTTGCTGACTCATAATATTTGAGTAATCTTGTACACAATTTTAGACATTAAAAAAAAAAAAATGCTAAATTTAATAAGAAATTAATTGTCTAATTAATTTCATTGTTTTTCAGGAGGTTCAATTGAACAGAATATTATATTTGAATAATGTTGCATTCAAACTTTCAACTCATAATATAGTTTAAGGTCAAATTAGATAAATAACTTACAAAAACAAGTTATTTCTAAAATTCTACATTTATCCTGAAATATAAAAAAAATAATAATCCGTCTGTATATAAAAATCGCTAACAGTTATTAATGCACCTATACATTTTGCGGCTGTTGTTAACATTAGCTTAAGTACGTGGCTAACGTACTTATAGTATCATATCTAAAAATAAACCTATCGTTTGAACCGATTACTATTAAATACCTTTCTATATACACTAGTTTGATAATATGTATATAGGTAGGAGATTGTGCTAAGCTTTGCGAGCGCAATATTTAAATCGAAAACAACCCACGATTTGTTTTTAAAATCCATCCGAGAATTTAATCGTTTTGAACGGGAAACAAAAAAACGAATTATTAATTAATTATTCAAACAATATTATTATAAGAAATTAAGAAAAGATAATTATATTAAATGCGAATAGGTACCAACATAACGGAGTAAGTGTATCGCGTGTGGCCAGTGTTTAAATTGTTTTTTTTTTTTTTTTTTTGTGTCTTTATCCAGAACGGGTTTACTATAAAATATTAAAGTATATACGACGGTATATGTGTGTGTACAAGTTTCTTTGTGCAGAAATGGGGAATGCGATTTATTATAAATTATTTATCCGAGTACTTCGCTTATACGCTGTGAACAGGTAATTCGTCAATCGTCGAGTTGTAACGCGAATATTTTTATTTTATTTTTGGTTTTTACGTTTATGATAATTACAACGAGCGATTTTCCCTCGTGCCCGCCTTGAAACCCAGAAGTTAGTTCGGACACACGTCGGACGTCTGAGTAATTAACTGGGTGGGTCATCGGCGGCGGTCGACGCGGTTGAGAAGAAACTGACGCGAGGATCTAAAAGCGTCCGGTGTGGTCTAAATTTGGCCCAACTTGCGTTCCGCTTCTGTCCACTTAACTCACAACTTAACTTTACAGAGCGCAGATTTACATTATCATATAGTGCTCTGCGGATAATCGTATCAGTATCGTGTCGGACCGATTGTCCGTCCCGGGGCATAAAATCTTTGGAAAAATGTAAATAAAAATAGGCCTTCCGGTCGATTCCTTCCCTCCACGGCTGGTGTCAAAACGTTAAAAAGATTTTTTTTTCAAATATTCGCTCGTCGTTTAAAAAAATAAAATAATTCGTTTTTCGTCTCGGGATTAATTTTCAAAAAAAAAAAAAGCTCTGAAATTCATTGGTTTTGTAAACGTGATTTTATTCTCGAAACGAAATGTCATCCACAGCCATTTCTTTCGAGTCGCTTGTAATTTCAGTTTGTGAAAAAACCGTGTATTGCTGCGTCCTTAACGGCTTTGATGTAAACGCGTATAGATAATAAAAAACAAAATTGTAAAAGTGATGGAGTTCAAAAGACGCATAGTAGTTATCTTTGTGTAGTTTATAGGTCGAAATGGCACTCGTAATAATATCTCTAGAAAATTATGTCTCCGATCAATATGTTTTATTTCGAAAACATATATCTCATTAAAAAGCATCCATTAAAAAAAAAACATAGCTTTACAACACATTTATCAGGTATTTCGGTTTCTAAATAAAATCAATAGCAAAATAAAAACAGATCTTTATTATTAGATAATAAATAAAAATTTAATCAATAGTTCAATCGCTTGAAATTTATTTCAAACATAAAACATTTTTTGAATTTTAAGTATAAGATACTTAATATTAGTGAAATTTGGCTTCGTATTATCTTTTTTTCCACCTTTAATAATCTGTCTTCTCGGTCTTTGTTCATTTTTTCCCCCGTTTTCCATTGGGATATATATTTTCTGGAGATATTTTGACCAGCCAATTTACTGTTGTTTTTTTTTTTTTATTTTAGAAATTCCGTTTCGAGACTAGGGGAATTCCGCTTTTGGTTTTCGTCAGGTCAGAGTAAACGGTCGGTGTTCGGTCGCGCGTACGCGATGGTTTGAAAAATCGCCTAATAATCGTTTCCAATGCGTCACACGGCGCGTGTGACGTAATTGAGGCGAAAACGTTTTTGAATTAGCTCTGCGGCAAACGAATTTCGCGAATCACGCGCTCGCACGTCTGTTACATTATACATATTGTGTTGTTGTTACGCATAAAGCTTTGACTATCAGTGGCGCATTCCTACCCGCCCCATTTACCCTCCCCTATCCGATCCCGTACCATTAGACGCATTTGTATATATGCATATATATATTGGCTGTCGGGAGGAAAATACCGCAACACAACCGGCGAATACACGCGTACATTTATCTCTCGGATAAACACTCGGCGGTCGCGGGTAACTCAAAGCCGCGTGACATATCGTCGTAATTTTTTAGTAGGGCCGGGATTACGGTCGTGCGCCGGAGACACAGGTTGGCGGCACGTGCCCGGAGCCAGCGACAAACTGGTGTAGGGGGGGGAGGAGGAGGAGGCTATTTTTCCGATACTATTCCAAAAACGAGAGTATATTAAAAAAAAAAAACGGTCGACATTATTCACGGCAACGATCGTGACGTCGTCGCGACGAATGTGTAATGTGTGTAAAGAGCGAAGGAAAGAGGGAGTAAATGTTCTTTATTTATTTATTTATTTATTTTGATTCCGAGTTTTATATTATTTGGTCTGAGGTCCATGAACGGAAAACGTGATTCGAGTGATTGTTCTATAGTAGTTTTTGTCTTGTATTTTTTTTTTTTTATATATATATATATATAAAATTCAACTTTAAACACGAATATGGGTTTTTATTTTTCCCAGTTTTCAATATATACATACATATTAAAGTGAAGGTTATTTAATAATAGTATTTTAAAGAGTATCATAATGATGGTTAACCCCCTCCCAACCCCGTTGATGCCAATGGAAATTTTTAAAATCGTTATTTTTAAAAATTATTACTTAATTTCTTTTCACGAGTAAATTATACAGTTTTAATTTTCTGCGTCAAAAAAGCAAAACCTAGGTTAATATATAGGTACGTCTAAAATAGGAAACAAAACGAAATATGAAAATGAGCTATAGAAATATATATATATATATATATATATTAGCACCGGCTCTTATCGTCGGAAGGGGTGGACAGGCGAGTTGTTGTCGTTTTCACGGCGTGTGAGAATCGTAAACTCAGTTGCGCGTACGCACACACCACGTAGTGCGCGCGTTATTATATTATTATTGAGTCGTGCAAACAAAATACGCCAACGCGTAATTTCATAATAATATACAGCCTAACATGCAAACGTGTTTTATTTTTTGTTGGTCGCTCAGCCACTGCCTTCGTCGTCGTCGGAGACGCTAAAAAGTCACGTACCCACGTCAAAGTCATGCGTAGGTAAGTATATTATCGGATGCAGAGAAAAAAAAAAAACCGGTGCGAAAGCGCGTATTATTATAACGGGCGCGTCGAACGTGGACGCGTTAGAAGGTACGTATATTGAAAAAGTGTGCACTTCGCTCACTGTGTGAGATACTCTTGACGGGCGTGTTGAATTTGAAAGAAACGTTATATCATTTGTTCGATAAAAACCGTTTCTGAGTGAAACTTCCACTAATTCACCATGAAACGCATCGATATTGAATCATTGGAATTAAATGTCAAACTCTAAGTAATATATTTTATTACATACGACATTTACTACGAAAAACTAAAAATTGATATTCATGTAATATTCCATAAACAATTTCAATATAGAGAATTTAATACAGAGATTAATTATTTTATTACATGATAACTAACAAAAAACTAGAAATTTTCAACGTTTTCATAATACTGTATTTGGTTCAAAATTTATAAAATGTTTTTGAAATTTTTATGAAGTATATTCGCAACTATTTTTAGTAATTATTGAAAGTTTCAAGTTTCTAGCTACGTTACTTTTGATGTAAGGTTGAAAAATGTTTTTCAATTTTATGAAAATTCAGGTAATAGCATATTTTACCGTTTTTTGCCGATTTTTCAACAGATTTTCCGGGTTTTTTAAAAAAGTATTGAGACATTTTAAAAATTACCTCTTTAAAGTGCATTTAAGTGGGTTTGATCAGATAGACTTCGAAACTCTTGGATAAGTGTTTCTATACGAAATAGTGTTCACGAAAGAATAAAAAAAATAAACATCATTGTAAAATCATAAACTTCATCGCTCTGTTCAGAATTTTTTTAAAAAAAAAAAAAAAAGGAATAATAATAAAATAAATAGAAACAAAGCGCGTATCCGTGAGAATAAAATATCAATAATTCAACGAGGCGACGTTTGTCGGTGACTTACGCTTATGAGCGATTCGTTAAACCCACTGGAATTAAGTCGACCGTAGTGATAATTATTTTTTTCCAGTGAAACGTTTTGCATTTTAAATATTATTACACATAATATGTACGAAGAAACAATGGCCTTGACCCCCACCCCTTCCATCGAGAGGCAAAGGACGCGTCAATTATTATTATACGAAATTAATAAATTAGTCGAGTGTACAAACATTATTGTTTATGCAAAACGGGAAAACGATAATTTCGCCGAACGTTACGACGACTACGGTCGTCAGCTGCGTTCCGGGAACTAGGGGTGGGGGTGGGGGGGTATTATTTATGCGCAAACAAATTTGACGCCGATCGTCTTGTAATAATAATAATAATAATAATAATAATAATATACAGAGTCAAGGCATGTTATTATAATAATAGATTATTGTGCGGTGACAAGAGACACGAGTTATCCGCACGTTTAATTACTTCACGACGTGCCGACGAATATTGTTAATGTTTCTAATACGTTGCCTGTAACGTGTAATTATTACTGTGCGTATACAACACCGCATTTAAACTAGGAAATTCTTGACGGAAGACTCGAGCGAGCGACACTACTAGATGGAGCGCGTTTAAATAATCGTTTTGTGCGTTGAAACCGACATGGGTACTGCGTAAATTAAATAATATTAATTTTAAAATTATTTAAATTTTAATAATTTTACCGGTGAGAGGGTCTCTGAGTTTTCATCGAGACAGATGCGTAGCGTTATTTTTTGTCATGAAATATCACTCAAAAATGATATACCTTTGTAACACATTTACTTTATTTAATCTATAAGAACGTACGTTTCAAAATAAACAATATTTCATTGTAAAAAATACTGTCAAATAAAAATAAAATTAGTTGTTAACTAAACATTTGAGTAATGAGTTAATCGGCATCTCTTTTAGGTTTTTATAAAAATTTAATTTTTGAAATCCTATTTTGATTCTTCAAATCTTTAGAATTTACTATTTTATCTTAAATATTTATATACAGTATTTTTGTAGGGAAATTAAATAATTACTTATATTAAAAATAAACTTCCATGAAACCTTAGAAAAATAAAAGAAAGCTAAAATACTTCAACACAACTAAATTCCAGTCGTTCTTAGGAGTCGTTTTTTTGGTCTGAATTTATTTAAATATATATAAATAACTACCTAATCGCTTCCTTTATTTTATTATTTCTCTAATTATTTTATCCGAGACTCGTTTGGCGATAAATAAGGTTGGTCACATTTGGAACGTTGAAAATAATGAAAAATAAGGCCAATTTAGTAATAATAATTTAGAAACCTTACAAAAAAAATCTAATTTTCCATCTTATGCATGATTAAATATATGACTACAAAATCCCGGTTTTTCCCTTAACCAGCATAGACTGTCTAAGTCATTAAAGAGAAATACTTTTAACGAAATAAGAAATTAGTATGCGGGGGACGGTAATTTCATTGAAATTAGAAATACTCTTGTACCCCATTAGATATTTTATTTAAAATCACGAAACGGAAGAAATAAGTATAAAATTTTACTCTCGTACGTTAACATAAATTTTGGACAGCCGGTTCACAGTGTTTTGCTTATACTTATAACGTTATGAAGAACAAATTTGAACTGTTTATATTAATTTTATTCTATCGGGTCAGCTAAAATTTTATCGTTATATTGCACAAAATTCTATGCTTATATAAGAAATCGGTTTTTTACTTAATATATGATTTCCGTTTCAAAAATGTCTATTAAATATAGTCAAAATTCAAATTAATAGGTATTAATAAATAATAGGTAATCCTAAGGCAAAGGCAGTGGTTTTCAGACTTTTTCTAATTGTCACACAAAAGTATTAATTTTTATAAGTCAGGGTGCCCTTTCGATAAACATTGTCTACTTCGAAGTGCACATGCACTGAGTAGGCTAAAGAGTTTATCTATATTAAACCCATCGCCTGTAATTATATTTTTAATTTTTACTAGTAATATTAGTGTTAGTATGATTTTTCAATTTTCTTTACTTTTATATCATAATGTTATTTATATATTAAGAACGCATGCTAAAAAATATAAGAAAATGTTATACCTATATTCGTAATTTCCAGTTATTTCAGTAAATTAATTTTATTCATTTTGCGATATATTCAAAATAAAATGACTCTAAAATTAAAAAAAAAAAAATTCTAATCATGTGTTCTATTATTCGGTAATCAAATTCAATAAAATTATTTAACAAATATCCAATTTAATCTGATAAATAATTACAATGATATTAAGTGCTTTTGCATGGATCGTTTAAGAAATTTTAAAACATTGGAATATTTTTGTTTTCGTGACAAAGCATTGGTTAATTGTATTTACACTGCCTGATTTATAATAAAAGCTCACTCAATATTGCGAACTGTAATTCTGTAATCGATCTGGCTCCCGTTAAAGTTTGACAATGGTATTAAAATCGTCACAATGTCCCCCTTGATATTTCATAGACAAATTTGAATCGGACGACATTTCGGACAAAAGAAAACTTTGACTTTATCGCGGCTTGCCCTTTTGGAAACACTGCCCAACGATCGTTGTATAGTAGCATTAAGATAACCAAACATATAGTAATATTGATAACACAAATTACACGAAAAACGTTTGGTAAAGGGACAGACAAATCTAAATAATCTTTTAGTCTCGTCTGTAGTAACGGTCGTTTTTCTTTTGTCGAAAAATCTATGGTAAAAAGAGTATGGACACACCCGGTCCCTAATAAAACATTCTGTTGTCTTATTTTGGCTCGTTGCAACGTCGCGGACGGTTTTGTTTGTATCACCGAACGATTTGTATGGCTGAATAACAGTGATAACAATATCAGACGACGTTCGAGGAGAGAGGAAATAATTTTAAAAGTCTACTGAAAAAAAAAAAGCCGGACATACTTCGCACGATGGATGTACTTCGCACGACGGGTGGTATTCTCTTGACGGGCGTATTAAATTTTAAAGAAACGATAAATCATTTCTTCAGTAAAACGATTCTGAACGAAGGTAGTTAATAATATAAGAAAAAAAATGTCCAAAATTTTTTTTCACATTTTCAAAATTTTCTTGCGCCAAAATCTTTTTTATAGGATTTTCTATCTATGTTCGGATCACAAAATGTTGGTTTCCGAGTCGTTTTTGTCAAACTCTGGGTAGTTTTTTCCAGAAAAAAAATTGAAGAATTGAGAAATTCAAAAAATGACCTCTCTAAAGTACAATCTAGAGGCAAATCTGGTTTCAAAAAATTATTGATCGAAACTTTTAGACAAGTATTTCTATACGAAAAGTTGTACACAGAAAAAAAAATAAAAAAAAAATAAATAAATAAACATCATTGTAAAAACACTAGCTTCTTCACTTCGCTCAGAATCTAAAAAAAAAAAGAGAAAACGAGAATTAATGGTGACCCGTTAAATATCGGTTTTTTGCAAATAAAACGTTTTACTACATCGCAAGCGCTTGCGGTGACCGTTTGAAACGGTTCCCGAGAAAATCCCGTGCACGGTACCGCGGCGATATGAGATGGAGTACGAAAATAGTCATTGCTTTGTTTCTATTATATTATATATTATGTTTATATTATTACCGGACGAAAACCGTTTACTATCCTGCACGACCGCCGCAATGAGCGACCGCACGCGTTAAAACGATTGTGCCTATCGCGCGCTCCTCGTTAAGCCCGTAAAATAAAAAAAAAATAAATAAATAAAAAAACAACCCTTCTGAACCACGTCGTCACGAGTGAATACGAAACGGCATTTTTTAAGCGTTTTTAACGCCACGTATTACAATGTGAGTACGTATTGTTTGTTAATGTGCCGTGTAATATGTACTCGGTGATTTTCACTGCAATGTCGTTTTTGCAAAATATAAATACGATGACGTTATATAAAACCTACAAGGCACGATTTTGTTGTACTTAAAAACTGTATACGGCCATACATGGTGATTCATTAAGTGTGTTCACTCTCCTTTTTTTTTTTTTGGCCTTAAAAATATGAATACTTGGATTTTTTTCCTTCGGAATTTTCAAGATACCATGAAAACTGTTTTTCATAACTCTTTTTCAAATCGCAAGCCTCTGTTTTAACTACAAAAAAATTAACCGTACACAATTATTGTGTGTAATAATTGATAAACATTTTGATGTATTGAAATCGAAATATTTCATCGAGTAGTTTTTGATTTATTCAAATTTAAGTATTGAGAATAATAGCCTAAAGGACACATAATATTGCGGTTACCAGCTAATACCTAATTAATTCAAAATATTGTAAAATATAATAACGTACATATCAATGAACAATTTGACTAAATATTTTTGATAAAATTGAATATGGTAAATTTATTATGTAAACAGACTATTATCCTTTGTACTTACATTTTAATAATTAAAAAACCACTTATTCGACTTTTAATTGCAATACATCAAATTATATGGAATCCAAATTTGAATGAAATCCCGCAGTTAAAATAGAGAGCTGCTCTTTAAAAAAAGTTTTCATCGCCACAGGAAATCCTTAAGGTGACATGAGAGTTATGGAAAACATGGGTCTTATAGAAACTTAAACTTAAAAAAAAAATTCAGATTTTACAATTTTTACGGCCAAAAAAGGGGGTATACATGCTTAATAGATCACCCTGTATATAATCCGGTGTACTAATTTGACAGAAAAAATAACTAAAAAAAATTTATTTCAACTTTTTTTGAAATTGGTATAAATGACAATTATTATTTTATGGTGTGTAAACTCAATAAATGTTTTAATACATAATACCTATTCATTTATTTATTTTATTTTTTTTATTTTAATTGAAATCGTAATGGGATATTTTTGTCTACAAATAGTTACATTTAAATAAATGCTTATAAAATATGAAAATTAAGCCCAAGTATTTGTTATTACACTTTCAAATATAAATAAAACCATAAGCACTTTTAAGACTGTCAAACCCTAGACCTACGGTAAACTCGTTAACGAGTGTTCATGAAAACAACAGTAATATTTTACTACTTGCTTATATCAAATAAAATTTTAAATATGGAGGGAGGTAGAGGAAATAAACAAGGGATACTGAGATTAGATTTTGCACGTGGTCCGTAAATTCCAGCGCAGGCTCTGCTTGTGATAACTGTAAAGTTCAACTATCACTTTACTATTATTACGGTGTGCTTCTGCCGTCATAAACTCGAAAAGCATAAAAGAGTTATACTAAAATAATGTGCGTTGAATATCTACCAAAGACAATAAATAATTTTTACAATTTTTCATTCTTGAGGAGTCATTTTAATTTAAAAATTATCTGTTCGTAAAATTTCACTTTTTGATTCTATGATTTGCACGAAACGAATTAATTTGAAATTTGTATTATCTTTGAGCTCTTAGATAAAAATTAAATTTTTCTTTATTATACTCACCAATTTCATAATATTATTAAATTAATAGTTTTTAAATAGCTGACAATCAATTTAAGTGGTTCGCGAGAGTTGATCGAAGTAATTTTCATGGCAAACGCTATAAACAAACTTTCCGAAATATTCAAAGTGACCGAAAGTCATAGAAATTAATATTTTGACAATTTGTGTTTGGCGAGAAGACAGCGGCGTCCAAAAAGAACCATCGCTCAGAACTCGGAGCTCACCGAAAAGAGACGAGAAAAACGAACTTTTAGAAATGAATTAATGAATACGGTAAGATATAATAAATTTGTATTTGTTTATATAAATATATTTTTTTTGTTTTTATGTTGGGCAATCGACGGCTCAGTGTTGACAATTCATTTATTTTTATTTTTTTTCCTATATAATTTTTAATATTTTTTGCTCTTTCAGGTATTTATGCCTTTTTTAATTTTTAACATTATAGTCGCTGAAATATATATATATATATATATATATATATATGTGTGTATTTTGTTTTTATTGTGCAAAATTCTTAACGCGAGCAATGAAAGAAATGGTTCGATCCGCGGAGCTGAATAGTGTTTTACTTAATAGTTGAAATTATGGAGAAAGAACACCCGTTGAACTTTTATAAAATATAAAACAAAACGTTTTAAACGTATCGACACGCAATAAAAATTAAAAACTTTTTAGCATTACGTTTCGAAACTGTTAAAATATAGCCTTTGAAAAAAATAAAAATAAATAAATAAATAAAATGTTTTAACGAAATGAATTTATTTGTTAGAGAAATGAAAACGTGGTGAAAATTCATAATTAAAAGTAAAGTAATTAATTCGACTTCTCTCTCGAACGATTTCCTCGAGGAGACGATGACATTATTCCGTGATCGAAATGCAAGAGAAGATTTTATTTATTTATTTATTTATTTTAATTGAGGAGATTCGAAGTAAATAAAATTACGTAATTTCGTAGGCTCTTTGATAATAAACAGTTTATAACGCAGTGGTGATGTGACGCGGGCCGTGTGGAGGGGAGATCGTAGAGGGAAAATATTTTAAAAACGCGAATCGGTCGCGAGACAGAAACTAATGAACGTTGTTGATAAATAACACAGGGTTTTGTAAATATTATTTGCGCTTCATATTCGGGCGGGCGGCGACGGCGGCGGAAGACCTATGATTAATCTAGTTTAATTGTTTAAGCTTGTTTTACTACGGCGCTTAAAATTAAAAGAACAAAAAAGAAAAAAAGAAGATAATATAGTGCGACGCGGCTCTACTCTGCAGCAGCACCAGCAGAAGAAGAAGCCAGTACGACGAGGATATAAATAAAAGTCACGATTGCGCGTCTCGCGAATTAATGAAATTTAATATTTATTAAGGACAATAATAACTCATACTTATAACACTATAATCTGGCATAATAAACCCCTCTCCGGGGCTACGGCGCGTTATGATAATATTATATTATATACAAACGGTCGGTATGTCATGTTATAATAATGCAGTGACGTGCGCGGCGAGAACGACGCAGTATAATATTATATTATTATAATAATAATAATAATAATAATAATAACAATAATATGTGCGTTACAGAATGACGTTAACATACGTCGGGTACATGTAAATGGCGGTACGTGTATTAAAGGGCTGGAAATGAGCTATTTCGATGGCGGGTGACATTTCGATGACGTATATATTATTATAATAATTTAGACGAGCGTCGATCTCGAGCGATGACGTTGGTATCGAATTCGCATTGTCACCCAGTTCGAAATCTAACTATACACCGCGTGACCTGAATTCCGTTCCGGGACGTATTCGCCTGATCCTCCACATAAATTGCGGGATTAAGGGATGGGTAAGCTGATAGGGCCGAGTTTTCCAGCCAAATTGAAGTCCTCAGTGGAACAACCGTGCAAGTCCATTTTTGAAAAAAAAATGACTTTTTCCCGGATTTTAAGTAAGAAAAAAAATATTTTGATATAAAAATTGAAATTTTCCTATTTTTTTTCTATTTGGCAACATTAGATTTGGACTTGCTTGGTTAGGTTAGCTCTTAGCATAAACCATGTTTTATTTTTATCTCCAGAACATTTTGATAAAGTGAACTTGCCCGGTTGTTCCACTTAGAGCTTCAATTTTTAACTACACTAATTATTACCAATTGCAAATCGTTTGCCCGAAAAAGCGTTTTCAGCAAACTAGCTCACGGAAAACGAGTACAGAACGATAAAGTAATAACTGGAAAGTTAGCCTGCTTTAACGATTTCTCGTTTTTTTAAGTGATATTATTGGTGAAATCTATATCTAACATTATAAGTTAATGAATAGCTTGCTTTCAAAAAAAATTTTCGAAAAAGAAAATGGTAATCATTACCAGAATAGGTACAGATTTTGACTGCATTTGCTTTCTTTTTACTGGTCTAAAACAAAGCTATGTTAGTTATAAATTCGATTTATGCTACTCCGAATGAAATGCTCAAAATTGAATTTAGTTTTTTTTTTTTTTTTTTGTATTATTTCATTTAAATACTCTTATCTTTTTTTTTAGACAGTAAAATCCTACATTATTTTCTAGAGTTATGATTCAATATTTTTTATATTTATATACATTTTTAAAGTTATTACATTTTTTTGTAATTAATTACAATTTAGTATATTAAACTAACAGAAGAAACTATTATAAATTATAATATAAAACACTAGGTTAATTTATATAATAGATAATGAAAATTAAACATAATTAGGTAATACCTACGTTTATTATTAATTTTTTGCGGGTTTTTATGAATAATTGTAGTGCTTCAGTGCGTTATTTTATCCGCATATTTTTATAGTTTTATAAAAACCCTTAACTCTAATAATATATAATCAATAGTCGAAACTCGAATTTGACAGGTTACCCGATATATATATATATATTTTGCACCCGTATATAAACATAAACGTGTAAAACGAACAACTTTCGACTCCGAAACGCATTGATTTATCGAGGTTATATTTTAATTACGGTTTCGAGCCCCTAAAATTGTTTGGCCCCGAGCCCGAAATTTCCTCAATGCTCACGCGTACACTTCGCGGGGCTTCACCGCCTCTTATTTTACATATTATTATTATTATTATTATTATTATTATTATTCCTAAGCACTATGTTATAAAATACACAGCGAGAGTCTGTGTAGTTCAGTCACTTCGACTGCAGGGTTCGTTTTTCGGGAGAAAAGCCAATTCTGAGTGTGTGCATATACATACGCCATTCTCACGTCGGCGAGTGCGTTTTCGAAAACCGTCCTCGGCTCGGTATTGTATGTGCGAAAATAAACACGGGCGTGAACAGTGTTTATTACTATACACACGCGCGAAATCCTTTTGGGAAATAATCGGATCGACTGCCGGCGAATAGTTGTCGTAAGACCTTCCGCCGTCGACGCCGCGGTCTAGTAGATCTTTTGTGTCCATGAGTGGGGGGAGGGGAAGGCGGAATTGCACACACACACACACACACCCGTCCATGGAGAAAGGAACTCTCGTCCGTTTCCGTTTGGAAAATCATTGAAACACGAGTGCCGAACTCGATCAGAGGATCTACGGGGATCACATGTGCGTTTCGTGGATTTCCCGTAAATCGGTCATGAAACCACTTTTCTGGACGTGATAGCTCGTAGAACAATAAAATATAGTACATAGTTTGTTGTTCGATATCGTTTTCATCTTATTATTCTTCTTATTTTTATTCTAATATACTAACCTTCATTTAACGTGATTGTCGAAAATTCGGACTGCAATAATATTATTATGTATGATTGTAGTACAGTTTATCCAATAAATTTTAGATTCTGAATGAAGTGAAGAAGCTAGTGTTTTTACAATGATGTTTATTTATTTTTTTTTTTTCTGTGTACAACTTTTCGTATAGAAATACTTGTCCAATAGTTTCGATCAATAACTTTTTGAAACCCAATTCGCCTCTAGATTGTACTTTAAAGAGGTCATTTTTTGAATTTCTCAATTCTTCAATTTTTTTTTTTTTGGAAAAAACTACCCAAAAGTTGACAAAAACAACT
>JAIPRM010004108.1:0-23939 GCA_025469315.1 Stegophylla sp. TES_Ste_2020 | reverse complement strand
TGTTGACAGAGGACATACAATATTAGGTTCTAGTTTGGTAGAATTTATCCGGAGAACGGTATGAAGAGGTGTTCATTTGTAATGCGAGATCGAGTTTTACTTTTATTGTTTTTCATGGTTGAAAATATTTGCTCACAAATATGATATGTTGAATCAAACATGCAAGATTTGAATAAAACTGAACAAGATTTTCAGATAATATATTATTTTAAGAAGTGAAGAATGTATACGTATTTCTTTTATTTTTCAATTTTCTTTTTTACATAATTGTCAAATATTATAAGATACGCAAATAAGTACTATAATGTGAAATACATTTGCGGGCCGGATAATAAATGATGATGGGCCGGAGTTGGCCCGCGGGCCATAGTTTGGCCACCACTGTTTTATACAATTAATTTAAGTGTGCCTGGTTGACCAACAAAATTGCATATCACATATCTATAGCCATGTAGGAATAGGTTATATATTATTGTAGAGGGGTTGTATTTTAGCCAACAATTTTTCAGCCTATATTTCAAAGTTGGCATGAGTGAATCTTTTGAATTTTAATTTTTCGTTATTGTTAGGTTATATTTTTTATCAATCTTGAAAAACTGGTACAAATTCAGCTGAATAACATGTCAGCTGAAAAATATGTCGGCAAATATATTTTTGTCGGCTAAAATACAGTTCGGCCAAAATATTTTTGGCTATTTTACACACTCCAATTATTGTACATAGAATTGTTTGCTGTGAGGTCAGATTATCTCAGCACCTTAGTAAGCATGAGAGAAACCAGACACGCTTAAATTGAGTAGAACATAATTGGTAATACAAATTGATGATCTAATAATTAACAAAATACAGGTAATATATAAATAACATTTTATACTTAAATTAATTACAAATTATCAAAAATTGTATCAAATTATTATTGTTTATTATAGTGAGAAACACTCAAAAATAATTCTAGATAAGTAAATCCTTTTTTTTTTGTCATTGGAATTTAAAATAAAATAACTTGTTATATGGTTTACTCATACTAAATATGTTAAATCAATGACCCCCCTCAAAAAACTGACTGCTAAATAAAATATAATTCTTATTAAGAATAAGAAAAATATTTAAATAATTTAATGTTAATAAAAAAATTAATTAAAACAATAATTTTCTAAGGCCAAAATTACACTTATACTTATATGATTTTATATATTTTATGACAACAAAAGTTGTTATGGACGGAAAAACAGTTACATTAGGTGTACAAGGCAGCAATCTACAAGTAGTATAGAAACATAAGAACTATTTTGTAAAAATTAATTTTAGTTGAATTTTACTTTAATAATACACATTCATTGTAAGAGTTAGTACTAGACTCAAATGAAAACAGTAACTGCGAGTACAATATTCATACAACGGGATAAGTAATGTTAATTAACTACAATGGTATAGAAAAGACATCATTTTCAATATCACAATGTTTTTCTAAAACAAAGATAAAAACACAACAAAAACTTATAACCAGCATATTTTTTTTTTTTTTTAAAAAAACTTTAAATAAAAATTGAATTTCATTTTTTAAATTTTTGCACCATTATTAGTTTTATTTATGAAACAATTTTTGCAATTGATAAATAATAGAAAATACAAAGTAAATTTTGATAAATGGCAATCGGTATTAAGTAAAACAACCAACATTACTGTGTTTCAGAAATGAACAATAAATTAGAAAAGGCAAATATGGAGGATTATAAAATAAAACAGTTAATCATGATCTAAGCTGTACGTAAAATTATGTGTACTCCAGAATCTGTATGGATTGGTTCGCTGAGCTCTCCAATTTTCAATGCAAATGATGCATCTTCAAACGGCTTTTGCATTGTGCCTCTAGTAAATGGACCCAAGTCACCACCCCGTTTGGCTGAACTACAATCTGAATACTTTTGGGCAAGTTCACCAAATGATGCTTTGCCAGAAACAATTTGTTCACGGTAGGCTATAAATTAATTAATTAAATTTTAAAAACAAACACAAACATATTTCAAATAAATGTAATTAAACTTACATTTAATTATGTCAATAGCTTCAGATTTTGATCTAGTAATACGTTCTTCTCGCCACGAAGAGGGTCGCCGTGATTTTTCATGTTTAACCAATAAATGACTACATTGTACTTGTTCAGGACCAGGATTTGTCGTTAGTGGAGTATCAGAAGCCGGTTTTGTTGGTATGGACCATTGGCTCTCTTTAGTTAATAAGTTTAAATAATAAGTTTGACCTGAAAATAATAAGCAAATTAAATTAAATGTATATACCTCCCCATAGGCTTGGACGCAGGGTGTACATTTGCACACCTTATCTTATAAGTAGTGAATTTTTTTGGATTTATTTTGGGAAAACAATTGAATTTTTTATGTTTATACCTTCATATCAAAACAATAATTATTTATAGGTAAAAACAATCTTCTGTTAAATAATAATCTTAGTATAGGTATAGATTGTATGTATGAAAAAAAAGACAGTAACAAAGTATATCTATTGATATTCATAGAGACAAAATAATTTATTCTAGCTATCATAATGTACCTATCTCATAATTAAACATAAATGAAAATATTTAATCTTTTTAACTCCCTACTGTGTATATATATACCTATATATTAGTTTATAATTGACACCATTAATGACCATTTAAACAACTGTTGTTAATAGGCATCTTGACAAATATAAACTTGTTAGTTCATTACCTAGGCACCTACCTATTTTTTGTTTTTTTTTTTTTTATAAATACCTAATAGGTATAATTTCTATTAATTATGGGTACCTACCTAGTTTATTAAAAACTAGTATTTTGTTTAAGTAATATTTTTAATTAATGGTATTTTGGACATCATTTTATGAGAACTCATTTTATAGTTTGTAATACGAGTTAATTATTATTCATTATCAATTATATCAGTAGTTATCATGGCTTATAAGTAGGTAGGTATTTAATAAAATTCCTATTTAACAAAAATAAAAAATAGGTAATACTAATTGTTCAATAATATAATATAGGTACCTATCTCGATATTTACATATTACTAATATAGTCTCATTTACATAATACATAATACATCACACTAATATCACACATGTTAACAGAAATGAATAGTACTTAGTTTTAGTGCAAGTAGAATAGAAACCTGTTCTATTTACTAATGACAAGTAATTACTTGTATTTACTAATGACGAGTACTATGTATCATGTGAACAAGATGAAGCTGGACATACTTTGCATCATGGAACAATTCTTACGGGTGACAAATGCCTTCAATACTTTTTTTCCCCTATTTGTTTCATATAATATTTAAAAACAAATTATAAAGAGCCAATATACTTTGCATCATAAGTATTCTTTATACTTCTGGTGGGATAGTCTTGGTCGGTGTGTTGAATTTTAAAGAAACAATAAATATTTCTTTAATAAGATTCTGAGCAGAGATTTAGTTGAAAAGCTACCTTACCTACGTAAGTATACAAAATAATAATTGTCAGTTTGGGATTGAGTATTATTAACAATTTAATTACAAAAGAATCCATGTCCATTTCATTCGAGAGAATGATCAATATTATCTTATAATTAAAATTTTACTCAACGGATGTCGGATTATAATAAAAATATAAATAAAAGTAGACCTATACATGAACACACTTATATTTTATATATAATAGGTACTATATATTTTGAGTAGAAAAAGTGTTTATAAGGTACCTACATTAAATTAAAAATAAATAAATAAATAAATATAGAAAAACCAATGAATAACCATTAGATTTATTGTTTCGCTCGGAACCCAAAATATTGAATTCAGTATAAAATCAGTAGGTATGAATGTGTTTATGAATGCATTTAATAAAGGTACCTATCTAATATTTTAAATTATACTATACCTAAGTATAATATAAAACCTATAAAAATCATATTATATTTTTTTTTATAATATTATATTATATAGATATCTATCGGGGTATCTATACAAATTTGTACATTTCATAAATGTTGTTCATAAATGGTTTATTAAAATTAATAGGTACTAACTTGCTTCTCTGAAAAACAACTTACTATTGAATAGGTACCGATATTTTTTAAATTTTTTTTATAGATAGGTTACCTATAAAATTAATAATTTTTTTACAAATTGCCTAAATTGAATATTTTATGTGGCTATTTATTTTTGTAAAAACCCTGGTAGAAACCTATTGTTAAGCGTATACATGAAAAATAAACTAAAATGATTTAATTTATATTTTATATTTGTACCAAGGAATAAAGCAGGGAAATGGTTCTAATAATTTTGAGATTACTAAGAATTCTAAATAGCCAAGTAACAAAAATAATGATAAGACAAATTAAAAGAAAGCTCCATATTTCATAAATGCAAAATACAATTTAGTGTTAACATTAGAAAGAGTACTTGCATGTTTTGATTTGATGATTTGTATTAAAATGTCAATAAAAGGTCATACAATAAACATAATTTTTCAAATGAATAATTATTACACTATGATACATGACATGCCTTATCAGTCATAAGATATTCATAATTAAAATATCTAATCTGCCATCATATTGGTTAATATGTAGGCGTTACCTATAAGAAAACAAGTTTAAAAATCTGAAATTGTGATAGGAAAGAAAACGAAAACGATTGTGAAGTGCAATAACAAATTTTAAAAAACTGAATCCACTAGATCGACAGACGTAAACACAGACCATCAGCAACGTTTGCCTAGTCCAAAGTAACAACGATTCCCGGTCGTTCAAATCACAGTCAACATCTGTCAATAAGCATATTCTGTCATTTATGATATACTGTACTCTGTTAGTACAACGGCGGTCTAAGTAGATATTTCGACAGCGGGTGATCGGTGAAAATGTTTGTCTCTAACAACCACGATGCTGTTCACATGTCGAACGACACGTGATTCGTTCTAATAATAATAATAATAATAATAACAATAACGAGCTGCGTTTATATACCGGTAGATCTGCTCACTCGCTTCTCCCATCCGGACGGAAGTTGTTCTTCTTCGCTCATTTTGTACGCGTGTGGACGACTCGTTTGTGTTCCTCCGTGTCACACGCGGTGTTACGGCTTGGGTATACTGAGGAAATGTCCGGAACGACGAGATACCGCGGTAGAAACAGACGGCGACACAAAGGGAAAACTCCGAATCTCCGCGAAAAAAACGATACAAACGTTCGGTTTAGACGGACTCGTCGTAGCGATCGCGTCTGCGACACTCCGTTGCAATATAAAGGTCTGTTCGCGTCACGCACATACCACACGCGCGCGCGATTAAAAAAAAAACAGCACGAGCATGACGACGGGGTGAGAACGAAACATGTAAACAACGGGACGCAGACGGAAAGAGCGAAATTTTAATCACAATTCCAAAGTTCCAAAGGCGGCTGAAATCTAACCCCACAAGTTATACAGTGGTAACGACGGCATAAACAAAAATCCCAGCTGATCCGTATTCACATTGTCTTTGGCAAATATCTTTGGCCAGAGCAATCGTTATTCTTATTTTTCTATGACGTCGTCGTTCCGCAGAATAGAATATAAATCCACGATAATATTATTATCCGTTAAAATTGTTCCTGGCTCGATGTGTTTAATAAAAGTAGTTCGTTTCAGTCTTAATTGAATTCTGTTAATTTTCGTGAGTTCACGTTTGTCGTAAATACAACAGCACTGTAAATAATCAAGTTTCTGGTCGCGAAACGTTCCGGTAATATGTGAAACGTTTCAAATCTGTCCGAAAATGACACGAAATTAGAAAGTTCACGGATTTTCTCTTATTAGGTTTTTTTGATAAAAACATTTTATAAATCTATCGATAAGAAATTCAATAAATAAACTTTTTATACCTTTAGACATTTTTTTTTACAAATTGTTTTTTAATTAACATAATAATCATATTATGTGATTAACACCTTAATTGATGACCGTGTTTATCAAAATACAGTAAATAATTATTCTGATTTATGCAATTGTGACGTGTCTCGAAAGATTTTAATCACTATTTGGTTCACACATTTTAATTGGTAAGTAGGTACTGTAAATGTATTTAATCAAACAAAAATAATGACTTTTATTATAAATTAAGACTTCTAGCTTTTAATTTTTGCAATTTCATGGGTTTGAGAATGTGTATGTACTATGAATATTGTATAATTAAATTTTTTTATAACTTTACCTAGGTACCTATAATGTCTCAAAAGTTTAAACTGTTGATTTAATTGATTTGGTCTCTATTTTCTATTGTTTTTTCAAAATAATAATATTTTAACTCTTGATACTAAAATTTATAAGCACAATTTTTATATATCAATCTATATTGAATATGAATCTAAAGCTAAAAATTGGTTTACTCTAAAACCTTATAAAGCATAAAATATGTTTATATGTAGTAAGTAGGCATGTTTATAAAATTTAAATATATAGTGATTACCAAAGTTATTGTTATTGGATAATGTGAAGTTCCCTATAGGTCTGTGAGCCTTTGACTAATTTTGCTTAACTTATGTTTATTTTCTGAATAAAAACAACTGTAATTTAATCATTTTGTACCTGTATACAGTTTTAATATACTTAAACTACAAAATGTATAATTATATTTTAATTATTTGCATAAAAATGGATTTTTACCTTATCTTTTACTCTACTTAAACCTATCATTTGTAAGTTTTGTAGCTATTATTACAATTATAGTTAGGTATACTTAATCTTTTTATCTTTTTCTAACAATAGTATCATATAAAAAAGTTGATAAGGAATAAAAATAAATACAAATTGACTAAGAAATATTTTTTCAATATTTGCTGCAAACATAAAGTTTGTAGTTTTTTCTTGTTTTTGGAAAATTATTAAGAATTAAAAAAAAAAAAAAAAAGTCTATAAAATATCACTGGGAACTGAAAAAAGTTGAAAGAAACTTTTGACAAGTATTTCTACATGAAAAAGTGTTTCCATAAAAAGAAATAAATATCATTGTAAAAGCTTTAGGTACCTTTTTCACTTCTCTCAGAGTCTAAAATTTGGGAGATTGGTTATACAGATATAAAAAACAATATAGGTATTTGATCTTATATATCTATGGATAGGTCAAATAACTATAAAAAAATATTTTTATCCATCTAGGTTGTTATCCTTTTTTTATTATATATTAAGGGAATTGCCCATAGGAGAGAATATTTTGCCCTTTTTCTATACTTAATAGGTGTCCAGAAAATATAAATACATTAATGTTTTGTAATGAAGCTATTATTAGCTATCATACCTTATTACTATGATAGCTAAGTAGGTATAGGAATTTTATGTGAAATTTAAATGTTAAAAAAAAATTATTATTTTCTAGGTACATAATATGAATTGTTGGTTCAAAAATAAATATATCTTAAGTTTTTACTCAAGCATAATTCATAACCCCATAATTTTAAAACAGTTATTGATTTCAATATATTTAGAATTTAAGGTGAATTATAGTTGTTTAAAAATTTAAATAATGTTCAATATTTTAAAGTTTAAAAACAAGATTATTTCTTAATAGTTTTGATTATATTAAAATATTATGCATAGCTTTATTAAAATTCAATGAGGTTGTTTAAGATTATACCTTCTTATTGTATTTAAATTTATCTGATGAATATGTGTGGATTATCACCAAAAAATTAACGTATTAAGAATTATGTAAATTCTGTTACACTGTCACTTAATACTTAAAATGTATAAATACTAAGAAGACACTTCCATAATATGTTATTCAATTACTTAAACAGAATTAGTTACACACTTAATTTGTTTATATATTTATTATTTTTGTAAATGAAAATAATTGAATTTAATCTAAAAGTAAATACCTAACAAAATGTTTTCCTTTTTTTCTTTCATTGTTGTAGCTAATGTATACCGTTAAAACTGTAGCTCAATAAATATGGATATTAGTTATTACTGTATACCTAGAAGCATTAACTACTGTCTAATTGAAGAACTCCTAGACTGAAATTATCATTGTCTTGTCTTATGTGTATAATGCGTGGCATTGACTAATAATTTTAAAAATGTTTGTCAACAACTATATTTTAACAGTTATTTTCAAATGAATATTAATAATATTTTTTTTTTCAAATTTTCTCATTCATTTGTTAATTTATAGTATCATGAATTCAGATAACAATGCATTAATTAAATTTGGAAAAGTAAATTAAAACAAATACTTGCATAAAAATAAAATTTTATTTTCATTAAAATGATATTAGTTAATGTTTATTAGAACCACCCCTTATGTTCATTAATATGCCACTATATAAATTGATATCTGATACACTTAATACTATTTTATTGCTTTTGAAAGTTGATCTATAATTTATAAATAATGACTAAATTGAGTAAAATAATTAATTAACAAATATTTTATGATTAAGAATGCTTAATTATATGCAATAATTATACAAGGCGATTCGGTGACAATTATTTGTTATCTACATGTTTCACACATACAACTTAGTTAAAGTGTAACCCATCATAGAATAATACTCTATAACAGGGGTGTCCAAATGATCTTGAGGGTCACTTTGGAAATGTATTATAATCCCGCAAGCTGCTCACAAAATTATATATACCCTTTTAGATTTTGACCCAAAACTAAGAAAAAAAAAAAAAAAATTGTGTAAAAATTTTAAACATTATAAATTTTTATTAGTAGATGAGGAAAAACCCACGGGGAGTGAGTTGGCCACTTCTGCTTTATAGTCTACTTTTTAGTACCAGAGGTATGACATTGCCTGTCTTCCTGTTCCTCGGTGACCTTGAACCAGGAAATAAATGAATGGGTACAGTTCTGCAACGAAATAAACATCTATTGATAACCTTATCATCATATTACACGTTATCATTAGTTTTGATACAAACCACATTTTTTCAAATTCAGTACTTGAGTATTTTTTTCAAAGTACATTTAATTAAGGTGAATTTAAATTAATAGTTGAACGCCTTAAATTACAATTTTGTTAATAAGAATAAATGAGGTACTTGGATAAGTACTATGAAGTATGCACTGTTTAAAATATTTTAAACTGTATTCCCATGCAACAGTTTGGTCATCAATGATAATTAATAGTACTTCAGAGAATTAATTTTTCGAAATTCATATTTTCAAAATTAAAATATAGACAAGTAATACTATGAAAAATATTTTGACGCAAGAAAATGTTTAAAATGTGAAAAAAAAATTTTCCCAACACTTTTTTTCTCATCAAAAAAATTTTTTTTTTACTTTTCTCAGTTAATAGTGTAATATAAATATGGCCGAGTAAAAAATACACTTTTTATTATTATTATAACAAACTTTATGATCTTTAAGTAAAATTGTCTTGAATAAACTGAAGCTTCGCTCAGAATCATCTTGTTTAAGAAATGATTTATGGTTTCTTAAAAATGCAACAGACTCCAAGAGTAGTTCACGCAAGGAGCGAAGAAAACCTTGTGGTGTGAAGTAGGTCCTTTTTTTAAATTCGAATTTGTTAGTATTAAATATTTAATTTATTATGCCAGCGCTTTACATAGTGTAATATTATACTTGACTATAATTAAAGTATATTACAAGGTATAATAAGTAAATTAACCCAAACATTTCAGGGGGGGGTGTTTGAACACCCAAAACACCCCTCTGTATACGTTCCTGTCGTAAACGAATTAAGGACAGAATTTAAATATGTTACAATTATTATTGTTGTCTGTAATTAAATTAACTTTTAAATTTTTTAACCTTCCCCTCCCCCCACAGAAAAAATTGTATCTACGTCACTGCGTACTTACCTTACTTGAATATAGTTTTTCGTGAGTATCTATGACATAATGTATGTATTATGACAAATTATATTCTAACAGGTATACGGCCGTATACCCGCGTATCATCGAACATTTAGAGTATATGCTAAAATAAAAAGGTGAAAATAAGTATTAGAAAATAATTCCCATTTTTTTTTTCACATTTTTACAATTTTCTTGCGTTAAAATATTTTTCTTATTATTTTCTATCTATGACTAAATTTTCATAAAGTTCGAATTAAAAAAAGATTGTTTCCAAGTCTTTTTTTTTGTCAAATTTTGATTAGTTTTTCCCAAATTAAAAAAAGAAATAATTGAGATTTTTGAAAAATGATCTTTTTAAAGTACCATCTAGAGACAAATTCGATTTCAAAAGGTTTCTGTTCGAAACTTTTGGACAAATATTATGTTCTAATAATATTATTTAAAAATTTTCCCCTCCACAAATAACTACATCCAAGTGAGTATATTTATGTCGGCTCTCAAAAATATGATAATAAATTTGTTAAGCGCAATATTAGGGGGGGGTCTACAAAAAAACATAAAAAAATTACAAGTGGTCTATAGGACAAAAAAGTCTGGGAATCTCTGATCTAACTCAAAGTAAGTGCAAATTTGTTCCTATATAGATCAAACAATGAATAGTTAGATTCATTTCAAAGTGTATTGAATTAATTGAACAAAAGGGAAAGTGAAAGGGAGAGAAGTGGTATTTAATATTAGTATTACACACGATTTCCTTTAAATTCGTCGACCCAACTATAACAGTATCTAGGTATATCAAAATATTTTAGACTTGTCATTCGTTACGTTGATCTCTAGTATATAATATCAATACTCAAAGCATTACATAATTTAAAACACTTTTTAGTTTTTCTTTGTCAATTTTTTTTTTTTGTTTTTATCATTTATAGTGTTTTAAAACTTTTATTTTTATGATTTAACTATTTGTACATTGGTAAATTATTTAATCGAAATTTGAATTATTGCGAATTCATCTTTCACATAATTATTAAAATTCAATTCAATTTTAATTTTCGAATAATTTTATGAAACTCGTCACCTTAGTAATTAAATAATTTAATTTACTGAATATTTTGAAGGTATTAGGAATTTTATGTAGGAGCAATAAATAGGACATTCGATGTAATACGTGTAAATAATGTGCGCTTCTGGAGGTTCAACTGAACTGACACACCGCCGCAACGGCATTGTCGTAGATACAGCAGTTTTAGTCTCGCAGTCATCGTCGGTCATTGAACGGACCATGTCCTCGCTCGTTTAGTTTTTTTTATTATTGTTGCGTTTGTATTTTTTGCGAATATTATGTGCCGTGTTTCAATTACTTCAGTAACTTCAGTAATCCTATTGCTCTTTTTTTATTAACTTTTTAAAGAAATAAAATAAAGTAATATGAATTATTATTTGTGACGGATGTTCATACTGCTAAGCTATTATGGTAAATTTTTACGAATTTTAATTTGCTTACGTTATTTTTTGTTTGTGCACGAGAATTAATGTAATACGAGTTTAAAACTAACGGAGCCATAAATGTATTACAAATAATTTAATCAAAACAAATTGTATTTTTTCTTAATTTTCTTTTATATTGAAAAATATTTTAGCTTTGCTTTACGTATTAAACCCAGCAATTCTTGCTAGTTTTAATTAATATGTTCACAGCGGTTTTGAACCCAAAATTCTAATTGATAGAAAAAAATGTATTCATATCACTATACACGTAAACAAAATTTTGGCATTCATAAATTATTTGTCTACTAATATTGAATTCAAGTAAGAACCTTTATTGTACGTTCGTAGCGTACAAAATTATCATTAACCATCTTTGTCCATCCTAACGGTGCTCGGTTTGTTAATTGGCGAAAAATAAATTTATAACGGTTGAAGATTATGTATGAACATCATTGTGTTATTCATATAATATATTATTTATTTTTTGGATGAATGATAAATTTAATTAATTATTATTGTTAATTCAAAAGCACCAATTTTCATAATTTAAATTTTTTTTTAATTTTTACAAATGCAATCATAAATTAAGTTATTGCAAAAATAATTGTTAAATATGAAAATTTTCTGTGTATGTAATGTAATTAATTAGGTTACCAAATTACCAAAACCAAATTAAATTCATAATCGTACTTGCATTACGTTTTTGACTATGGCCATTTTGTTTTTCTTATTCATATTTAAAAATGTACTGTCCCATTATTTAAAAAAATTGACAAATGTGTAATATTAGTTACTGTATTAATTACCTATTAGAAAAAAAATACTTTTTTAAGTTTTATGCATTCATTTAGTAATACAATTTTATAATCTTTATTGCTTTGAAATATTACCACGATTTTCTTCCGTTTTTCAAAAATATAAAATAAACGTGTGCGTCATAAAATAAATGGAAAGGAAATATTACTTATTATATTTAGTATCGTTATTAAAGATTTATTCTTTATATGTTTTTTGCGTGTTAATTATGTATCTTAATTATCATAATTTCTTGTTATATGAGTACAAAACTAACGTATACATACATACTTATATATATTTACAAAGTAATATATTATACTTATGAGTAGGTATATACAGTTAATACACTGTATATAAATATATATAAATCATCAAATTTAATAAGACACTACTGAATTAACTTAAATATTTTTATGTTAAATTATCATTTTTGTATAAATACCTTGTCCAAATTTTGATATGTTTCTGATCACAAGAAATAGTCTGGAGTGCCGTCTTTTGAAGCATTGTAATGATATACCTAATTTCGATTTTTGTTTTGGCTTTCTAGTTAAATTATAAAAAAATTTTATGAATAATTCTAAATATATTCTTAATATGTATATATTAACTATTAGGTATAATTTGTTATTAAATATTTTATTTTTTGTTTTTTATTAGATTATTTGATTTAAGTTTGTATGTCATTTTTTGTACTCTCTACCCCGTTGAGGACGTTAATTTAAATAAATAAATAAAAGTATGTGATAATTAATACGAAATCATTACTTCGTGTCTTTATTTTTACTCACCGTAAATTTAATCATATTGTATCCATTGATTACTTACTATTTTAATTGTTTTAACTAATAAAATGCTTACTTATCTATGAAATAGATAATATATGTACCTGCTGAAGTTTTTTTGTCGCTTTATTGCTATTTAAAATGCGTGCCCAAATAAATCTACACAACATACAAGGTAATAGATAATTTTACTGAACCATTATATAGTTCAAGGATTTTATACAATTCCCCCTTTTTTCACAAAATTGAATTTCAAGGACTATTAAACCGGCAAGTTGCGATCAATTTTCAAATCGTTTTACAAACGTTGGAAAATTATTTTGATATTGTAACTGGTCATGGGCATAATTTAAACAGTTACCTAGTGTTTTAAAATAACTAAAATCATTGAACCGAACGTATTTCAAATTGATTTCATCATTTATACCAGCCACAGCTCTACTTTCTGTGATATTTTTTAACTCGTGAGAAACTAAGAATTAATACACTACAAGTCAATAATTTGTGTCTTAAATTCTAACTTAATCTTATTTTAAGAAAATATTTAAGTAAAATCAAAATCGTAATTTTTTAAATGGGATACTATATACTATAATCTGTTCTATAGTAACAATTCAGAGGTTTCATTTCACAATTTATCTCCTTCGACACCGTGTACCATATGTGGTTATTTGTTATTCATTATTTTTACATTAGTCTCTGTACTATAAAAGTCAAAATATTCAAATAATAATGCATGATAATTCCAAACATGGCTACTATAAAAAGTACAATACGCACATAATACATTATTATTTTTACTTATACAAATTCGTTATAGGTAGTTGTATTACAGTTTTTCTTGTTACTTCATTATTATTTTATATTTTTACTATTTCATATTTCATCTAAAATGAATCCTGGTATTTTCGAACTAATTATTTTTGTATGTAATGTTTATTAATAAAAATTATTTGTGAATATTTAAGAACCCTGAAAATATGTTCATTATTTTATATTGTAAATAATTTTTTTGTATTCAGTCTCAATTATTGGTTAAATGTTAACCATTAAGAATACTTTTTGAGCTTTATATTCCGTTTGTTTATTACAAATCAGTAGGATTTGATTTGTTATTCTGATTCCTACAGATCCTTCCCACGTGATACCTACGCTTACTCGTTTAGCATATTTTTACATCACTACTTACATTACTATTAACCCACAAGTATTTTCTCTGATGGTTAATTTTCTAGTTCAATAACTATTAACGTTATGTTCTTTTTATTAATATCAAAATAATATTTTAAATTTATTTTATTAAAATTGCATGCAAGCTGATTTTGAAGCATAAGCATTGATCAACTAAATTTTAACTCTGTGTAATGCATATAACTTAAATTTTTTTCATGTATGATTTAAAATATTTATAAAATAATATTTTACTAAATGTTTTTTTTAGATTCTGAACGAAGTGAAGAAGCTTATGTTTTTACAATGATGTTTATTTTTAAAATTTTTTTTTTCTTTTTGGAAACACTTTCGTTTAGAAATACTTGTCCTAAAGTTTCGATCAGTATCTCTATAGAACCCAAATCACACCCAAATGGTACTTTAAAAAGGTCATTTTTCCAATTTTTCAATACTTTACCCAAAAACGGGGTAAATCTGTCAATAAATTGATAAAAAACGGCAAAATATGCAATCACCAGAATTTCCGTGAAATTGAAAATTGCTTTTTAACATAACTTCTAAAATAATGCATCTAGGGATTTGAAACTTTCACCAATTACTAAAATTGATCACAAAAACATTACATAACATAATTTCAAAAAGATTTGATAAATTTTGAGTTCAGCATTTTCAAAATTTCTCATTTTTTGTTAGTTTTTATGAAATAAAATTTTTGTTTTTTGATATTAAGACTTGAAAATTTTATATGATCTCACTGACATGTATATCTAATTGATCTGAAAAAATTTCGAAAATTGTAAGTCAACTTTTTTGTCTACACTCATTTGAAGTTAGAATTTCGATAAAATTCGTTAGTTTTATCTAAATTAAAGACGTACATAAAAGAAAATTGACCTGACCGATTTTTTTGAGACTAATCATACAGAGACTAATAATTAATATTAATACAGAGTGTTTGCCGTTTAAGAAAACTGAAAAATAGTATGCATGGTTGCATGAATATTGTAAACACAGTATTTTGTTTTATTGGTACCAATACATATATGAAAAAAATTAAAATTTATGCATTATTCAAAGTTAAAGACGAGTATTCTTAAAATATTACTTTATAAACAATATGCATAACTATTTAAGTTATATCGAGAAATCAGGAAATTATGGATAAAACATTAAAATAATATTGTTAAAATAGTTATCGCGTATTAAGAAGAATATATAATTCATAATTTTACATAATATTATTTTACGGTTTTTATATATAATGCAGTTTCACAATAGATAATTTGCTTCTGTTTATTGTAATAGTTCCACCCATTTTACTATATTGCTATGAACTACTATTTTCATATGATAAACTTTTTTTTATGTTCACATAAAATTAACATTAACGTTCTTAGCCCTCAAGTTCTCTTTGACTTTTGATTACGCACGATTTTCAATTTTTTTTTTCAATTCAATTCAAAATAGCCGGACATACTTCGCACGATGGGTGTACTTCGCACGACGGGTGGTATTCTCTTGACAGACGTATTAAATTTTAAAGAAACAATAAATCATTTCTTCAGTAAAACGATTCTAACGAAGGAAGTTAATAATATAAGAAAAAAAAAATGTCCAAAATTTTTTTTCACATTTTAAAAATTTTCTTGTGCCAAAATCTTTTTTATAAGATTTTCTATCTATGTTTAAATTTTTAAAAAATTCTGATCAAAAAATGATGGTTTTCGAGTCGTTTTTGTCAAATTTTGGGTAGTTTTTTCCAAAAAAAACATTGAAATGACCTCTCTAAAGTAAAATCTAGAGGCGAATCGGGTTTCAAAAAATTATTGATCGAAACTTTTGGACAAGTATTTCTGTACGAAAAGTTGTACACAGAAAAAAAAAATAAACATCATTGTAAAAACACCAGCTTCTTCACTTCGTTCAGAATCTAAAAAATTTCATATTCAGCATGACGTATAATATATAATATATTCGTCAATGATCTACGTCATAATTATTTTGGTATTAGAGTAAATTATCAAATTTAAGGGTAAGAATATTATGTTTTCCTTAGTTGTGAAATGTCACATACAGTTTCCTCGGTTTTCATTTTAATAACCTTTATTTAAATACTATGAGAAATTTAATGATAAATGTGTTTTAATTAGGGCTGTCATTTATTTGAGATTTAAAATCTGGACATATTATATCGATATATATGCTTTGAACGTTTGTTGAACTAAATATTATTTTGTTACATACACCATTTGCGAAAAACGAAAATTGATTTATATTTATATATTGATATATTCCCTTACACCTAATGAATATTGCACAAAATAATTTTAAATGATAATAAAACATAAAAATCATAATGTGCCTCTAATTATCGCAAATCAACATTTATTCGTTAATTTAATTAGCGTACCGTATAAAGTTTGAACCCGGTTTCGTCGCATCTAGACTGTTTTGACTAAAGACAACTAGACTATAAGAAGAGCATTGAAAACAATTAAAATAGGTAGTAGGTATTTAATACCCGATTTGATGTAAACAGTACAATTTTGAAAATAGGCCTGATGATGCTTAGATGTAAATAATTAGGTATAAAACAAAAGCAAAATATAGATTGCACCATTGGTATTCTTCGCTCCTTGGGTGAAACTCGGTAAGTATGTTAAATTTTGAAGAAACTGTAAATCATATTTTCAAGCAGAGTTTCAGTTTGTACAAGACAATTACTTAAAAATTCAAACATACTTTGCACCATGGGTATTCTTCGCTTCTCGGATCAGATATTCTTGGTGGGTGTATTG
Organism: Stegophylla sp. TES_Ste_2020; assembly: GCA_025469315.1. NCBI lineage: Eukaryota > Metazoa > Arthropoda > Insecta > Hemiptera > Aphididae > Stegophylla > Stegophylla sp. TES_Ste_2020. Next base: position 7,052 of record JAIPRM010004108.1, on the reverse strand, counting down.
AATTTTAAAGAAACGATAAATAATTTCTTCAATAGAAGTATGTTAGTATTATATAGAAAAATAATAGTCGTCACTTTCAACACACCCACCAAGATAATCTGACACGAGGATCGAAAAATATCCATGGTGCGAAGTATGTCCGGGTTTCTTGTCTATACTTTACTTAATTTACCTTTTGCTTTACTTTACTGTACTTTACTTAATAATCGATTTTCGAATGCAATATTTTATTATTGTTTTCAAATTTAAATTACTGTACGCCAGATGAACTAATTTTAAAAATGATCTGTAATCCCTCAACCAATACTTTGTCAGAAAAGTGAAGCGGCAAAGGACCGAATTCCACCGAAATTAATTTCCGGATTATTGATTGTTGATTATAGAAATGGAAAAACAGTTGAAAATAATGTTATTATGTCAATGTAAAACTGAAAATTGTAAAACGTCATGTGGCTGTTCAGCTGATGCATTATACTCATTTTTATTAGATTTATTTTGAGTAATTTTTTCAAATATTGTTTGTACTTTCATTATAATATTAAAATTAACACTCATTTTAATTGCCCGCAAATAAAAAAATTTACGTTTTATAATACAACAAAAAATGCTTATGTGCTAACTGTAATACTATGTCGAACACCATTTAATATTCAATGTTTTTTATGAGATTCCCAAGAGAGTAATGGTCAACAATGACCTCATTTGGACCAACTGTATTGATCCTATTACCTTTTTTTCGCCATTCATGCCCAACCAAATATAAAAAATTGTTTTCTTTCTTTCCACTTTTTCTTTACATCTATAGAATCCATATATCCATATACTATATACTATATACTATATATAATAGATACAAAATATTATGTGTTTGAATGTGCACATGGATAATTTAATTTTAAATTTGTTTAAAATACAAAATTATATTACAGTTTTAACTTTGATAACATAAAAACGTTTAATAATATGTTTAAAGTTATTAAAATTATTTTCTTTTAAAAAATGCTATGTACTTTCGTTTACGGTTTTCCACAACACATACTGTATAAAAATAGTACGCTCTACATATTATACTATCTGTTCTAGGTTAACATTTGGTTAATGGATCACTGTATTTTACCTACCTTCGAATTAAAAGAAGACTAGGTTCCTACTTTTTATGTCTCAATGCAAGTTATCGTATTTTGAAAATGTAAAGTATTATATTTTCCCGAAGTTAAACGTATTTATGTTTAAAAAATCCAATTAAAATTAAAGGCTGATTATCTTTTAAATTTTTAATAAAACTTCATATTGTCTTAGAACTGACAGTTTCTTTTAATAAACCTTAGTGCATGATATTTAACTTTGCTGAATTGGGTGTTTAAAACAGGCATGTTTTACAATTTTTTAGTGTTAAACCATATTAAAGAGGTATTTACCACTTATAACTTAAGTTTTATCAAATCATTTATTTCATATCGAATACATATATATGGAAGATTCATTTCACTATCTGTGTGTATAATAATTATACAATTTTGTAAATGATTAAAACAGTGATGCTTTTTCTGATGTATGTATTTATAAATTATTGAAACTACACTGCAAGTAAAATAAATATTTACTGTAGATCTATAATATAACCTATCATATATATCGATGGTCCATGACTCATAGACATGATGACCAAGCAATACATTTTATAACTCACCTAAGTGTTCAGGCTAAGTACCTTGAATGTATTACCATATTCCATCGAATGAAATTTATAACGCGATGTTTAAATATATTTTTTTGTATTTTGATTGTAATCGTAATTTTGTATAACTTTTTATGTTACTATATTAAATTTGATTTATTAATAATTTGCATTAACTATAATTTACAAATTATTTTAACATAAATAAATTATAATAGCGGTTCTTTTATTTATGTGAATTGCGATATGCAGTGTTTGCAGTACAAAAATGAATATGTGCACAGTACACATGCTCTAGAACTTGAAAATGCGTGAAATGTGCCTGCACAGAATTTGTTTCGGTATAAACAACAAAAAACATACAAAAAAATAGGTGATAGAAAAATGTTGTAATAGATGTTTATTGTATTTGTACATTAAGTATGTAACTCTTTACGTTTACCTATTCTATGTTTGTATTATAATTCATCTTTAAAAGCATATTTATTAGAAATGCATAAAATAACAATTAAAATAAATTTCATTTTTATATAATTTTGACTGAAATAATTCAAAAATAAGTTTTGTCTTAGTCATTTTATTATACTTATATACAAATAAAAAGGTCGAAATTGTAATTGTAGGTTATTCCTTAAATCGCTTTGTCTAATTTTTACATTCAAAACCATCTTTCTATATTTTTATCGTAATGTATATTTCAATTGAATTTTCACATCGGTAACATTATACAATTTTATCATATTGTAATTGTTATTCTGTAAAAAAAACTAAAAACAATAGTTTATTTAATCAGCTGCAGTTATTTATTTATTTTTTTTTTTTTTGTACTGATAACTTAAAGGGTCCGTTTGAATAGCGGAAAATTGTATGCTTTCGGTTTGATCAGGTGTTGCTAAGCGTTTTCGAGGTCACTCAGGTTAGTGGCATAAATTACGTCATGTTTAACGCGTGGTGAATAATAGAAAGAATTTAAAAAATGGTAATTTTCCCCAACCGTGTAGACACAATTAATTCGTTTAACTAAAAAGTACTTGTACTTATGTCCTATTTGAAAAAATTTTAATATGTTTTGAATAGTTCATAACATGAAAACTTATGTCGTTATGTCATTGATTTCTAAAGTGTTCCTAAAAACTATTAATACATTTAATTTTTCTAATTATTCATAATCTGATATAATCTTTTGCTTTCGATAATATTTATATTTTAGAGATAAAAATAATAATAGTTTTTTTATTTATATTTAGCTATTTGTGTTATTGTGTATTTTAGCTATTTATGAAAATAAACTGTGAAGTGTGTACATAATATACTGAATATGTAGTATTTTAGGTAGTAAATTTTTTAATTTTAGTTAAATTTCAGGAGACTTAATAGTAGGTATTAAATATTGGTGTACGTTAAATATGATTCCTTCAGTACAAATTAAAAGCTTTATTACGATTTATTTATATTGTTACAGTAATTCAACATTAAAATATTAATACTTTAATGGCAATGTGTTTAATTATTACCGACGGTATTCATTTGTAGTTGACTGGTTTTGTTTTAAAATTGTTGAAAAATATATTTATTAACTTCTAAAAATTATAATGAAATAATTAGTTTTTACATAAATATTAAAAGAAATACAAAATTAGATTCTGTTATTTTATTCTTTGAAACTATTCTTATTGCGTAAGTATATTATTATTGTGATCGTAAAATAAAAATATAAATTAATGATGGATATTAATTAAAAAAAAAAAAAACTATGATTTTTAAATATTTAATAGTATTTAATTTTGATTGAAATGTTAGGTATTTATTAAGAACACGATTTTAATAATATTGATTATTTTTTTTTACTAATTATCATTTAGCAGTTTGATTTCTTCCGTATATTTTGTTCGATAAAGGGTGACGCCTATTCAATTTTTTTATGATACTTAGTATCGAGGGATTTACCGGATTTAACTTAAAAATAAGTGTTGATTCATAGATTTTTTAATAATATACGAGTGATCGATTAAAAAAACAGTTCAATTATAATTATTAATTTTCAGAATAAAAACTGTCAGTTTTATATTGAGTATGTTTCACAATTTAATAACAGAATAATTCATGTTCATTTCATTATTCTTTAGAATGATCAATTTTACCGTGTTTTAAAATTAAAAGTGACTTATTTATTATAAAAGTAAATCAATTGAGTAAATATTAATTTCCTCAACTAATTAAAAAGAAAAAAAATGTATATGAAATATTTTACTGTTTTCACTTAATTTTAGATTCTGGGCGAAAATACTAGAGTTTTTACAATAATGTTTATAATTTTTATTTTTTTACTTTTTTATGGATGCAAATTTTCGTATGAAAATACTTGACCAATAATTTCGATCAGTAACTATTTTAAAACCGAACTTGCCTCTGATAATTTAAAAAGGTCATTTTTCAAAATTGTCAATTTTTTCGCAAAATTTGGGTAAAACTACCCAAAATTTTGTAAAAAAAGACTCGTAAACTGGAAATTATCTTTTATTTACCCAAACTTTATTTAAATTTAAATATAGATAGAATAATATGGGAAATATTTTAAAGCAAGAAAATTTTGAAAGTTTAAAAAAAAATAATTTGAGAATTTTTTTCTATCACTTTTCGATAGCGAACATATTTTTTTTATATTTAGTAAAATCGTTTTTTCCTTTTTTTTATATATTGGATAAAAAAAAGTACATTTATGTAAAATAAAGCAAAGATTAGTATAGTATAGGCAAAAAAGCCGAACATATTTCGCACCATTGGTATTTTTTGCGTCCTTGGGTCAGATCCTCATAGTGGATGTGCTGAAAATGACGACTATTATTATTGTTTTATATGTTATTAACATACTTCGCTCAGAACCGTATTATTGAAGAAATGATTTATCGTTTCTATAAAATTTAACACAGCCACTAAGATTATCCGACTTAAGAAGCGAAGGATACTTATGATGTAAAATATGTCTGGCTTTCTTGTCTATATTTTGCTTTACTTTACAGTTTACTTCTTTACACTTGGTTAAACTACATAGAGAATTTCGAAAAATTACCTGTTTAAAGTATCATAAGAACAAAATTCTGTACTGGACTCTTATGCTAAATGTACTAAACTAAGTAGAATTGAAGTAAAAAAAGTGTTTCCTATCAAAAAAAAAAAGAAGTGTTGTAAAACTGGTTTATGTTTTATATTCTAAAAATTATTTAATTGCATTTTATATTCATTTAATTAATGTCACCACCATGTTAATTATCGATATTTTACCATAAAAATTTACCAAACTAAGTTGTTATGAGTACAATTAGTTCTTATTATTTAGGTCAACTAATTTACATCCATAAATCCACTGCAATGATTATAAAACATTTCAATTATTTGTGCTGTATAATTTGTACCTGAGCAGAATTTTAGTGTAAACAACAGCTGTTTTTTGTGAGCTATTAGATACAAACAGAATATTTTTTTTTGGTTCAAATTTACCAACTAATACTTTCAAATAAATCAACAATATGTTATTGATTTTAGCTTAAAATATTTATATTTTAGTTTCTGAGTTGAGCAAATTAATTATTATTATTATTATTACTTTTTTTTTTCAAAAATATAGAAAATGTTTTAACCATGACGTATATATTATAAGTAGATAAGATCAAAGAAAGAAGTATAACTGATGTGTTAATTGATTCAAAAGGGACACGCATCAAAAAATACACTTTCCCAACCCTTCATTTACCCGACAATACATTCGCCCAACTAGCATTTGCTAAAAAAATAGTTACATTTTAAAATGTAAAAGTAAAAAATAAATCGAAATGTGTGTTTCATTATTGTATATTGTAATAAGCAAATGAAATTTTATACAATTCACATTTTATTTTTATTTGCGACTAAACATATGCTAAAAAAGTACTAAAAGCCTACTCAATTAATTTATCAAACCAAATGTTGTAATGGTCGGCCATCTTCCTATCAGCTTATTTGGGATTAAATATCGTTCATAAAATAGAAGTCCGTTAAAATACGACAAAATTAATAATTTATGCATATAATTGAAGAACATAGATTATTATTCTAAACCCAAGGTTTCTTTAGAATCACACATTTCACCAGTAATTTATCTTTGGATTTTACAATCTCTAAATACTATTAATAAAATAATCCACCGAGCTCTGTTCGAAATGCAATGTTTTTTCATCGCTTTCAAATTTAAAATAATTAAGTACAACACTACCAGTTTTTGAAATGAAATCGTTTCTTAAAATGCGTTAATTATTGCATTCAAGTTTAAAATTAAAGTCTTATCATTCTTGTTCAATTTCAACTGTTCCTCATGTTAATGTAGACAAGTGTCCATTATACATATAAACATTATAGACGCATAGAATATTGACTAGACTTCTTTTATCTACCATTTATTGATATTTTCCGTTACACGTGGTTACAGTAAGGAAGAAACTATGTTATAATGATTTTAGGATGCGATAATGTTCTTACCAGATCTAAATTTATTCAGCAATGTGCCTCGTCTCGCATTTTGATGCATCTTGAAACATCCATTATCTCGCACCGTTTTATAAAATTAAATTGAACCTGTAGTGTACTCTAAAATATACCATAAAATTATAATGGTACGGTTCAGTTTTCTGAACGATAATACAAAAAAATAACTATTATTAGTATTAACTGTTCTATATAGGATAATATTTATATATGTATAATATAAAATAGATAGGTACCACGCTATTGCTTATTTCCAAGATTAAAGATTCGGACTACATAAATTTGATTCTAATTACAGAGTGTTAACTAATTAGATATATTATTTCATGTATTAAAAATCGTTTTTGTTGTATAATATGCTAAACATAGTTAAAATATAAATTTGAAAAAAATATCATATTGTTTATATCGTATAGAATACAGATATATGGGTTTAAATTAATTATAGTTGACGATAAATAAAAAAAATAGGAATTATAAAATAATATTGTAAATTATTAATATTGAGTGTTAATTATAATTATTGTATAACTATTTTAAATGTGTGTAGTCAGTATCTAGTCAGTAGTCAATATACTTAATTTATTGTAATATGTATTTTTCTCGTATGTTCCTCATGGGCTGCACACAAACATAATACTGTATATGTATACCTTTTCATTTAAAAACATAATAATGCTTCAAACAATTATTTTATATTAATTCTACTTAGTATAATATGAAAAAAGTCGGACATACTTCGCACGATGGGTGTACTTCGCACGACGGGTGGTATTCTCTTGACGGACGTATTAAATTTTAAAGAAACGATAAATCATTTCTTCAGTAAAACGATTCTGAACAAAGGAAATTAATA